>JAHMML010000024.1:863933-1094724 GCA_020341155.1 Eciton burchellii
TACGTTCGCGAGAGTTGCCTTGGCTGTGATCGTCCCGATTGCTTACTCGGTCGTTCTCTGGAGTATTGTGAGTGTTTTCCCGCGCGTTCCGAGTGTATGAGGGTCCCGYGCGCGTCCCTGTGTTTTGTTCGTATCGGGAAGCTCGGCTCGCGCCGGCATATGTTTGGTTATGTGCGYTAAACTTCTTCTCCATTCTTTGGTTTGCCGTTTCTACCAGTTCGTATAATTCTACGGGTGTTCGGGCTTTGTTTCTATCTATCGCTGTTTTWATRTTRTTTGGTAAGCCGCAATARAACTCGTCCRTAAAGTGCTCGYTTATTCTATRAATATCTGATTGWGTRAGGGAGTGCTTCTCGTATCTTTCGGCTTCGATCACGTTGTCATAGAGTGCTTGGGCCCTTTCGATATACGCGGCTATGCTCTCCCGTCGTCCCAGGAAGAAGTTCTCTAATTCCGTATACCATACATAGCTGTTCCTTGACACTCCGAACGAAGTTTGTAGCCGGTCTATAAATTGTTTTATACTCGCGAAATGTCTACCCTGAAGAGCTTGCCGGACGCGCCCACGCAACTTACCCCGAAGTAATATCAGGAGGTTTGCCTCTCCGTTCGGCGAGACCGCGATTTCAACTTCGCGGCATTCCCTGATAAACTGGGAAAGGGGTATATTAAAGCCGTCAAATTGTGGGATGGGAGTTAGAATATCGCGCAACGTGGGTTGCTGCCCTTGCCTTGAAACGAGGGCCGCGTCTTCTAACGAGGAACTGTCTGGGCGGATTGTCGTTTCAATCTGATTAGGGGAGCGATCCTGATCTATTTCCGAAGAGACCGGAGGATCGTCGTGCTTCACGGTCACTCTAATCTCTTGAAGATTACGCACATCGTGCGTGAGGTTCTTTACGACTTGCGCGATGGATGATATGTCGTCACGGAGAGTCGTGTCCCGAACTTCGCTGTCCATGTCGTAGGTCTTCTTGAAGACTCTAAATTCTTCGCGATCTTCATCGAGCCGTCTAGTTAGCTGATTTACGCTGTGCATTAACGAGATTAGCATTTCGGCTGATGATGTATCATCAAGCCTTCGCGATGTGTCATCGGTACCCGATTCCGCTTCTACTCGGCTTGCGCTGGCTTGGCGTGTCGTAGGCTTCGACATTCTCGAAATTTCGATCCCGACCGATTTTAACTCGATCCCACCGCTGTCACCAATTTATGTTACGTCCCGGCAAGCAAAGACYGTAAGCGCGTTTTATGGATGGCCCACGRATCTTTCYGCTAGACGCGTACGCTTAAGGCGAGATTTTAAATCTCGGGGATCGCCCGCGCACAGAGAATTTCCTCGAAAATGCGAATTAAAATGACACGGCCGATTATCAGGAAAAATCGGGCGGTAACCACGTTAGAACGTAATATATGACAGATATTTTAATCCTACCTTGGTAGATGTTGGTCGCCAAGCGCTCCGGATACGTCGCTGTTGTAAATCTTGGAGAATGGTGAGGCCACGTGCTCGAATTGCCACGTGTTCGAAAATATTAATTCGCGTCGATATGATTACAAGACAAGATTAAGCACTTGATTTGGAGATTAAATAAAATATATTTAATGTAGATATACACTTGAGATTGTTATAAAATATAAGTTGAACAATCGTTAAATTACAAAGAATAAAACTTGAACACTCAAAGTATTATAGAGAATAATGGATAATAAGGTTACCCAAATACGATCGTTACAAAGAAGAAATAAAGTGTATTGTTAATACCGTAGCGAGGATTAGTAGTGAACAGGTCCGTGTCCGGCGAGTAAGAGAGCGACTGAGCCAAGTGCACGCGCTTATATAYCCGGGCGTAGCGCCTCTARGTGGGGATGCCACTGCAGTGAGGATGACAGGCGTAGTATCTCTGAGTGGGGATGCCATACTGTGGAGATGGCGGCAATTCAAACATATAAAAAGACTGAGTCGTGGCTTACACAGGCGGAGGCGGTAAATGGTCGGTAGGCGGAGGCGGACGTAACACTTCTATCTCATTTTTATGCAATCTCTTAAAAAGCTTTGAAGTCTCTCGATAACTTCCGAGACTCCGATGACCATTACTGATAACGCAACGCAGACAAACATAATTAACATCAAATATCTCTATTCTACATTAGTTATGATATTATTTTCGCGTATTTTCAATAATAATAAATCTCAGAATTCTGTTTTACATGCTCGGATAACCTATACCAAAAAATTCTTATACTTACAGCATTTTCCCAGCAGAAAATTGTTCGGAATATAATGAACAATTGCTCAACGCAGCTGGAAAATCCAGAATCTCGGATAGCATGCAATACATTCTCAATATTGAAAATAATCCTGAAAAGCCGCTTATAAATAGACATAAAGGTACGCATAAAAATGAAACTTGCACCTATCTATAATCCAATCTATAATCATCAGAATTCGAAATCTCAATATCATGGACGGATAGAAAAATCATAATCATGCATAGATAGGAAAATGTGCCATGCTATATGCGTGTCCATCCAATTACGACGAGACAAAATATTAATTAGTCTGCCAGAAAATTCTAAACATATACATTTCCAAAGCGTGCACCTATACATGGAATCAAAATTTTATCAATTTTCGTTATCTGGAATGTTTACTAGATTCCATGAATGATATCGGTTATATTGCTTTTCCAGATATCATCTCTATAAAAGAAGCTCTTTCAAATTTTATATTCATCTTCGACGACCTAGCCCATGACAAGCAAGATACGATGAGAGAGTACTTCAAACACTCGAGCGTCAATAGTTTTTATCTCTATCAGACAAAAACCGTATCAGATACATATCTGATACATATTTAATATATACAAATCTATTGATTCAAACTGGATGAAATCAATCAAAGTCATAACGATCGTTTATAACGATTATGAAAACAATGACATATATGAAGATTTCTGTAGATTTTATCTCCCGTGCTAATGATGAAAGTAGTCCATAAATAAAATGTGCAATGATAAACAAAAAAACAGCGAATTTTACAACGGATGATACAGGAAATGCTTTAACGATTTTACAGTTCTGAAAAATAATTAATCCATCATTAAACATTGATATGATCTGTAAGATAAGCGTTGCTATCATAGAATAAATGAGAATTACTACATCAACATTTGAAATCCTTAGGACAGAAATATATCAGTGCTTCCTTAAATAATAATAGAAAAAGCAATTACATCTATAATATATATTTTGCGAACAATTCTTGGAATATTTGATAAGAATCTTGATAAAAATAATAATATAATCGTAAATAAAATATCTTCACGGGAACTCCTGGTATATATGAGTTCATATTTAAAAGATTATGTACATGGATACAGGTAAGTAAAAATGCATAAATATCCTTTTCATAACGAATGCATACGAAGGCAATTATAACATCCTCCCGTCTTCTTGCACAGCAAATTGTATTACAGTAACTGATAACATTAGTAATCGACAACAAAACATAAGGACAACAAACTAGCAGAACAAATCCCAAAAATTTTTCTTTCTCTACAAATCTTGGCATATCTTATTACAGCGAGTTTATGTTTCTATAAACAATGGAAATAGCTCTACTGCACAAGTTCCATTTAGGTCGCACAAATCTTTCTAATTTGTTAAAGAACGGCTTTTTATCTCATATATTTGCAATGAGCTTTGCTTTAATGCGCATCGTTCTATTGTCAAAATATTTAACTTATTCTTCAAATTTTATTCTACTATACTCGATTTTTATGATTGCTCCCGAAATATATAGTTTTCCTATATTTTCTATCTAGGCAGTCTCTACCTATTGGAAGCTTCTCGAATATTTTAAATAAGATAACTTCACTTTTTTGTTCTAACTATAAAATCGTTTGCATAGACAACAAATCTATTTCCAATTGTCTGTTCGAGCAGTCTAAAAACATGAGATTTCATCTGATTAAGAACATATATTTGTAGCCCTTCCTGTTATACTCATCTGAAATCAGCAAATGTAGTTTACTGTATCGATAGTTGCTGGGATGGCCGATTCGCGGAGCGATGTTTATTTTTAAGAATAGCAAGAAAATGTTCAAAGAAATTATATGAACAAACACAAATGTATTTTATTATATACGTATAAGATTGAATCGATATTGGAGATAGGAAAAATGTAACGCATTATTAATACAAGAATTCGGAAACGAATTCCGTGAGAATTAAAAACGAGAATACAAAGAATTTGAATTAAAACAAAGCTATGTGAATCCTAGCGCGGATACTAAACGAATGATCAATGAATAAAGATGAACAATGCCGCGAGAACTCATGTGTGAGTCCATGTTCATTAATTTTACTCCTCCTCGATGGGCATCGCTTCTCGAATATCCTAGATCTCGTTATAATTTACGTTATTATTCACAATCCAATTGGTCTGTTCTATGTCTTTGCCAAAAGGATTATGATACAGAAAGTGAGATAGTTGAATTTTTTAACGGTCTATTGAATATGGCAGACGTCTTATTATTTTTAAATGTTTTCGTATTGTTCATTAATTTAATCTCCAAGACGAAATTATGTAAATTTCATGAACATATAGCATTATTACACGATTCAGAATTATTATACTGATATAGATAGCTTGATATATTATATTCAATGTTATATATGACGATATGAAACGATATGTCGACAGATTCAATGAAAGATTATAAAATTTTTTCGAAATCACTCGACATTGCTCAAATTGCAATACTTGAAATATTTTGACTGATATTGACTGAAATAACGATAATTATTGATGTAAGAACACTTCTCGTATAACGTAGTAAGTAAATTTATCTTGATATTTTTCCAATGGCATGTTCCGGATAAGTCAATGTGTGCGATATAATAGTCTCGTAATAAATACATCTCGTAAATCGAATGTAGCAGAATCCAGTCCGATCAATATCATATCAAGTGATATTCTCGAACCATTTTCTATGGAATTGCAAAAATTCGCGATAACACATCGGCTATTATAAATTATTTATAAATCAAGTAAAATGATGGTTTCAAGATCGTAAATAATAATGGTGTCATAATGAAGAATCTTTGCCATACATTCGCTATGCGTAATCGCTCTCCGATATCATCTTATTGATCAGGGTATTAAAACTCTTTGAGCTGCAGTTATGATTTTCGAAAATACTGAAAGAGACTGAATGAGATATATGAAGTCATATTTAAGACAAGATAAAGTTAAATGCGATATCGGAATGTTGAGTGATAAAAGCACCTTGTAAATACGTGAAATTACAAATTATACTTTATGTTAGAATTCCAAAATTGATACGAGAGATGCATAACGGAGCTAAACATAAAAGAGTTTCAGGAACATGACAATGGGTAATGAATGCATGTTTCATATGGCTAGTAATCATGAATCTGAATCCTATGAATCCCGAGCGCAATGCTGGTACATTATCGCTATATCATCAATATCGCATAAATGCTGAATCTCGATCGAGTTTCTAATGATACTAAATCAAATTGCGAAATTCGAAAGCTAAGTATCAAATAAGATTTTCTAAAAGAAAGAGGATTCTCGATGTTATCACTGTGCTTCATCGGCAGCAGCATATTAATCTGTAAGCGAGAAGTCTATCGTCAAGAATGAACAATCATTTTCCGTCGAAAATGATAAAAAATCTATTATATATTGTATCTGCGGTGCTAAGAAGAAAGATAAAAGATACATCTGTAATCGATAAGAGTGCATAGGAGCAAATAATATAAATAGATAGATAATATAAAAAATACTTGTTTAATATTGTCGCCTTACAAATGATTATGCTATTTTTCAGTAAAATAATCGCTCACAGCATGAAATGAATTAAAGAATAAATAAGTGCGCGATCATTTTATCGAATGATAAAGACAGAACTTGGATTTTGTAATTAAAAAAGAAAAGAGTGATTAGCATTGTAATCTATGATTTTGTGCAAGAATGTTTTTCTGTACGATTATGCTAATCTAATGGAGAAGTTGTATGAGTCAAACAACATTCTTTTCTATACGAAACATGTTTTCTTGCCCTGTTTTTCTTTTCTCCTGGTATTTCATATGAAACGCCTGCCTTTTACTCGACTGTGTTCCTTCATTAACTTGACAAAACTGTTGCCCTTGTAATTAATAGTTCTCTAACGCCTTTGTGCAGATAGTATTTGGCTCGCGCAAATTCATTCTTCCATATTATCGCTTTTTTTGTTCTTTTTTTTTAAAACTATTCACAATATCTGTTAGGTACTAACAACACAAAATATACATTTTGAAATATAACAGATACATATATCATATAACAGATACATGTGACTTCGCATATTTGCAATAAGCCAACAATCGATATCACAGTAAATATTTGCGCGATTGTGAACAAATTATGTTCATCTACGCATTATATACATGAGATATATAAGATTATCAAGATTAAAAACTCCTATAATGTACATAAGAAAAATATTTGATCATCGCAATTATATATATTCCCGAAATATATGCAGTGTACATGTAAAGACTACGTGCATTGACACGTAATTCGTGAATCCACTCCTTCAGCAGATCGATTACTCATAATTACTATTGCTGAAACTATCGCTGATATTCATTTATATTGATGATCGTTCTGTAAAACGTCAACATTGTTCATCTCAGATGAACTCACAAAGCATTGAAGGTACAATAATAGAATCTGAAAAATAATTTATTTCCTTCGCTTGAGAATCTGTTCTCAAAATCAATGTTATATCTATCGACTCTGCCTTCAAAATGGTGATTCTTCCTACTGTATGCCGAATGTGGTGAATTGTTAAAATCCACGATTTTATTTCCAAAATTAGATTTGATATGCGATCAGTTATTTTTTATTTATTATAAATAGTACAAACAATAGATTTCGAGAAAGTAGTATTAAGTAAAATACCAAAAGTACTTTAGAATAAAATTAAAATGCAAAATGTTGCAATTAAAAATACTATAATTTATTTATATTTAAGATATATTTCTATTCTTTCTACATATTTTTCTATGATAAAAAATAGAATATTAATAATAATCGCAATATATATAAAAAACGCATGATTTAGAATTCTTCGTTGTTTTTGTTTATTTAATTATTTACAAAACAAATACTAAAATGCCAGTAACATTCCACGATAGCGTCCATCTTAATATTTATAAGTTAGAAATTTATAAATCTTTTTCTATTTCATTTTATGATTTATGCCCTTTTGGCAAACAACATAAAACTCATACTTAAAATTTGCCCTTAAATAATCTGGTTATATAATATAGCTTTGATGTACAACAATCCCTATACGTGCACAAGCATATCTTCAAGAAAAATATAACACGATGCACGAGTTGTCTCATGGACATTAACAATATAAAAAGCATTGAATGCAAATACTAAAATAGTGTTATCTTGAATCATGAGTCGAATCGTAATCTTTTAGAATTATGTAAAACTGCGCATCACCTTTTGGGATAAGCTCTTGCTTGACTCCTATAACTTATATGAAATATAATTCTATAATCAGAACTCAAATGCACATTTATAACGAATTGATTTGTAAACTGATTTAAATTTTTATTATTACGTTTTATCAAATATATCTTCCCTTACATTTTTTCTTATTTTAAATTCAATTATTTTTTTTTTACAAATCATTCGCATTCGAGAATCGAACATTAATAATTTAGAGCACAGACATAAGCCAGAATATTTTATTTACATTTTATTAATATTTCATCAAGATTTTTAATAATAAAATAATAAGAACTTTAACAATTTAACTTTAACAATTAATTAATTGCGGTAACCAAGACAGCATTGGCCCGCCAGACGACAATTCATCAGAAATAAGCATTGATAATTGAGACCCTGCTAAATGAAGCAGTCATGTTTACGTGATGTTTCACATCATCATGAAATATATGTGATCGCAAAATACCAGGAATTACGCGATTCATTAACACCAAAAAACTATCATTGTATCTCATGTTATCCTCCGAATACTGCTTTTGAATCTTGCAGCCGCGATGGATCAGGATATAATAGCACATAGAAAACTGTAAACTAAAATTTCAACGGTGAACGGATTGTCTAATCACGATTACGAAGTTCAAGCAAGAAGAGCAGATGTCCAATGAGCATATACTTTATAGAATTAATCTGGTCAGATGCATGAGTTTTGAGAAAGTCTTTTTTTTAATTTGGTCGTATCCTGATATTTCTCATGAAACTAGTCGTGAATATGTTAGAATCCACGAATATATTAGAATATGTTCCTCCATCCTATCAGCATATCTCTGGCTGAGTCTTCTTATCTCGTCTCTAACATATGGCATGTAAAAATCACGATGTAATGTATCATTAGTGATATAGCATAGTATATTGACGATAATTTTAAGGTATTTGTTTTGGAATCCTTGTAACATCTCTATTTGAATTGCAGACCGTGCCCCACAATTGGACGTCATAAGACCAAACAGATTTGAGAATGACCTTATAAAACAACAGCTTGTTTTCAGTCGACAATTGTGATTTATTGCCGATTAATCAATACATCTTTCCTAATTGAAATTCAAGTTGTTTTTGCTTGATGAATATATATGTTTTCCAATTCAGTCTACGATCAAAGTGTTTTAAATGTATCTTAAATATTTGGTATCTTCAGCTTCAGGAATTCTTAGACTGTTCATAGTTACTGGTGGACCTCTTTACGGATAGTGAATGTCACATATAGTGATTTTAGCTTTGATACTCTATTTTTTTAGCCATTCCTGGATATAGAAGAGATTTTCTTGTAAACGCAGGGATACTTCTATATGATTGTTATAAACCAAAAGTATAGTTATATCGTCTGTATTACAGTTATAGAACTCAGAGCGACTGGGAAATCTGCGATAGCAGATAAAGCATCAATCTTTGTACACTACCTTGAGAAACTCCAGATCTCTTTTAATCTCTTTTAATCCTGTGACTGCTTCTCCATATTTAATTCTAAAAGTTCTAAAAGTTCTGAAATAAATTTTATGACATAGAGATTGGATAGGAAGCTGTTTTTAATTTTGTCAAGTAATCCATCGTACCAGATTTTGTCGAAAGATTTTGTGTATGAAACATCGAGAAATGCCGCCGTATTACTTCTTCCATGTTGTTATTTATTCTTTTGATTATTCGGTGTATCTGTTTTGTGATTGTGTGCTTACCTCGGAAGCCAAACTAATAACTTAATTAATTTATGGGAATTAATTTATGCTTCTCTATTATTGTGGAGAGAAGTTTGGAATAGAAGTTTCTCGAATAATTTCGATAGGCAGTATGCTGATCCATCTACACAACTCAGCAAGATCTGTTAGGCTTCTATATTATGATAATTTGCGCTATCTTCCATTGAGGTAGATAAAAGCCTCGACTGAGGACTGCATTACAAAATTAGATAATAAATTTTATTTCTATTTCTGGCAGCTTCTGCAAAACTTAATTGGTCAGATCGTAGTCTGATGCCTCCTTTGGATTTTAGATTTTTGATTACAGCTCACACTTCTTTAACAACGAAAGACTTTGTAGCAGTATCTGGAAGTGACAGCAGTCAGAAAGTGACAATGGCATTCGAGAGTAGCATGTTTTCCTCCTCTAAACTAATCTCATGTGGATTGGGCAAGGACTTGGAAAGTTGTTTCGGCGCGAATGTTTCGGCCTTTTCTTCCTCATTTCTGGGCCAATTCCAATCTTGTTTCCTAATAGGCGAGTATTGTGCGGGCGTTTCCATCTCTTGGTGGCTTTTCATAGAGAATAGTTGGTCTCGGTAGGGCTTAACTTGCTTAGATATTTTTCTATCTCCTAATTTCTTTCCAAACAGATTTTCAAGTACTTTGGTAGCTTTAATATGATTTTCAATGCTAGGCATCTGTTATTTTGCCATAGCTTATGTAACCTTCTTTTCTCTGCTAGTTTGTCTTCTATTGGAGACGAATATTCAATATTGTTTCTAGATCCTCAGCATTGCATTCTTGGGCTTTGTTGCATGGCATGATTAAAGCTTTCAATTACACAAATGATGTCGTCGTCGATTTTTAGGGAGATAGAATTGTCCAAAGTAGTTGTCACTAACTCCTGAAAGTAGAACCAGTTTGTTTTGGCATTGTGAAGAGTGCAGGATTTGCTTTTAGTCAATACTTTACTATTTATAATAATAATTATTGAATAGTCTGAGGACAATTCAAGAGAGAACTCAGTGCAGCGATAGTTTTTAAGAATGCCATTGATAATGTCTAAGTTCAGTAGATCAGGAATCTTTTTGCTGTCGAATGATTAGGAGATGCATTCCCCTGTTAACATGGGGATTGCTAAGTTCATGGCTTCGATTGTTTTTAGAAGTTCCCGCCTTTTGGATAGGATCAATCTCTATATATGCGTATGTTTAGCATTATAATCTCCCATAGCGATAAAACAATTATTTAGAATTTTAAAAACATTATATATTGTTCTTTTTATAATATGCTTAGGTGGTGAGTACACAACAGAAATAGTAATATAACTATTCCAGTCCTCAACCACGATACTAGTAACCTACAAGAATTTTCTTTGGTATTTGTCAATTTCATAATATCTAATGCTATTTCTTAAGAGTAATTCTATCAGTTTTGCCATCAAAGTGTATTATGTCACACAAAATATACTCAGGAATACGAAAGTAGCACTTGTTGTGAAAAATGTGTTTCAAAAACATGTAATATGTTTATATTTTGGTTGAAAATTTTTTATTTCTTGCGAATGCATAGCCAGCACATTGGCATTCCAAGTTGTTATTTTAAGTATTCATTTTTAAGTATTCTATCCATTACGTCATTTTGGTGACGAGAATTGTTATAGTGTTTAACATTGCGCCCATTCTTTTCCATGATCTTTTTCATCATATATTATAGTTCTTGTATAACGTTTGTTACAAATTATTCTGCTGCAGCATTTTAGTCTTGGTTTCTATCTGTTTCGTTCCATAGAAGCTCTTCATTCTCTAATTTAAGTTTATATTCATAAACTAAACCAGTAGCATGGCTATATTCGTCAATCTAACACTCTACTGAGAACATTAAACGGTTGTTTACTAACCATCGAGAGGAGTTCGCTCGCCTATTTCTCTCATCGATAGATAGTATGTGTTCAATCCCCTGCACATAATTTCTTTTATGTTATGCTTTATATTCCATAACAGAAAAAAATTGAAAATTAATAAAGCACACATATATGCACGTTCATAAATACAATGTTGAGTAGGTGCGAACTCAAGGAAAGCTCTTGGTTTTATTCGGCTTAGTTTCGTGCGATGCATTTTTTCATTTCCGTAGATCAACTGACCTGATTCAACCGACGAATCAGAAGTTACAACGAAATTAGATTGTTCACTATATGTTAACTCTACCTCAGTCATTTGTCATATTCGCTTCTATACGTTCTAAGTATATGATTTATGAATTCTAGTATATCAAGCTTAAGTCTCTATTCCAGCTATGATTTCTCCCTAATCCTGTATCTCTGTAATTCCGAGCACAAGGACACTAATATTGGTCGGCTCCTGCCGAGATCCCGTTTTTGGTTCCGATCTTTGAACTTAGCTCGATATGCAGCAAAAATTCGAATCCGTCATATAAAAAATTGTATTTTATATAATTTTATATTAAATTGTTATATATCGTATTTTTAAATTTAAGTTTAAAATATATTATTCGAAAGTATTTTTTCTATTTCGTCTCTTCTTCCAATGATAAATGACGAAACAAATGAAAGTAAACTTATATTATGATTATTATTTAACATTATATTGTCAAATTTATTTCTTCTATTAAGCTATCGATATCTATTAAAAATGTAATAAAACATTCTTTGTAGTTAATAATAAACATTTAGTGGTCCAGCATCTGTTCCTATTATTACATTATGCTTCTTTAGGATATCTTTCTAGAATATCTCTAGTCTTTTAAATCTGCACAGATTGTACAATAAGCAAATCATAACAAAAAATAAAAAATAAAATACGATATAAAATAAAAGTAAAGAATAATGTTTCGTATACTTCAAATTCAATCTTTTAATTAATTTCTAATCGTTTGAAGTAAAAAATAATAAAAATTAATAAAATTCTAATACATAATTTTCAAAATATTAAATTTATAATATATATAATTAAAACATACTTTGAACTGGATTTTATACAATTCTGTTTAATAAAAATATAATATTTGACATAACAGCATCTTTAGAGGCATAGTTGCCTCTAAAGATTTAATTTCAACAACCACATCATATTACATAATTCTATTATATTCATTATTTTTAAGTAAACCATATTGAAATACTTCAAAATTTATAAATTTATATTAAATTTAATATTATTTATTTCAAATTATTTCAAATCATATTATACATTATTATATATTCATTATTAGATTCAAGGCAATATCATAAGGAAAAATTCTTTGTAGTTTCTTTGCTATAAAGATTCTTTATATCAAAATAGATAAAGATTATGTAATAAAGATTATCTTAGCCTATTCGTTAACTGATTTATGTGATCCATATACTGTTTTTTGGCATGAAAAATAATTTCAAGAGACAAGATAATCATCTTATAAATATTTTAAAAATTCAAATAACAAAAACAAAATTTTTTAAAATATTCTTTATAAAAACTCATATTTAGAAGAAACATATGATTTGTAATAAATAATTTTTCTTTTATTTTCTTTGTTATATTTTAGATATTCCTAACATTTAAAATCAAGATGCTATTATATAAACTTTATTTTTTTAACATCCAATATTTATTGCGATTGTTACTTTATATAAAACATTCAGCAATGCATTTGTCCAAAATAATAATCATGACAGGTAAGGCATACAACCAATGTCATATCTTTGTACAAGCGCAAGCACATTCGCAATACTGAGTACTCTATTCAGGAATGCTTATGATGTGTTAGATGGAATATTAAATTAAATTAAATTAAATCAAATTAACTTAAGATCTTTTTCAACAACACGTATGTTGTTATTTATTGCTGGTTTTAATTCTATAAAAAACATAGGTAGAAGTTTCTTTGTAATTCTTCCTCGCATGTTTGTTACATTTGTTTGTTACTTGACTTTTACTATTTATTGTTTGTTTTAATTCTTCGATGGATATTGATCGATGGATATAAATTTTTCAACACGACTTTAAAACTTTTTTCATCTTTCATCTTATAAGTGTGGAAATCTGTTTCTTGCCTGTAGTTATTTAACTATTGATATGTATTTAATAGAAATTTTGGATGTTATTTAATACTTTAATGTCGTATTCATTTTCATTTCAATTTTGTCTATTAGAGTCGTAAATGAGATGACATTTGCAACTTCAGCCACAAATATTGGTGAAGGTTTGGGTACTTTGTTATCTCTTTTAGATGTTGATTTTTCTAGGTCTTGCACATCCTAAGCAAGGTTTCTAAATCGATTTTGCAACGATATTTGAGAACCGAGCCAATAAGTTTCGGTTTTTGTCTGTTTCTGTCCCAATGCATAGATAGATTCAGAATTTTCACGAAGCCTTTCTTTATTAGACGTTATCTCCTTCCAGTCATGCTGTGTTTTGTATGTCCGTAATTTTATTATCCCTTTCGTGATTTATATGTTTATTCCCCGAGAAGCATGGTTCTGCTTTACTTAGGGAAAAAGTCCTTTAATAAGGTTTGTTGAATATAGAATTTATTATTTGTTTGCTTCTTTTTCTGCTGTTGATCACTTAAGCTGTCAATACTACCATTCTTGTCATTTGGCGGTGAGATTGATCTCACAATGTCATTTGAAGATGAATCCTTATCCTTAAGCAGTTTTTCGTTTCCCCCAGAATTCCTGGGGCTATTTCCCGAGATGGATGGGTTTTTCAGGTTGATATCTGGTCTGTCATCGGAGTCTTGTTCGTGTTTTGTTTCTCCAGTATTTGACTTATTGCTGTGTTAGAGGTTAGATCCGTTAGGCTTGTCACGATAGAGGTTAGAATCCGTTTTGCGAATCATCACCAATGATCGCGCCTCAGGATTTTTTATGAGTTTGTTTATGTTTCCGCATGCTACAAATGCGTATACATATATTTATATGCACTCAACTAACAAAAAGATGAACTTCAAAATATGAGCAAAAACATCGTTCTATCATCACTCAGACGGCGCAATACCTAGCGTAAATTACTACATAAACTGAATAATAATTTCTTTCTATTTCTTGTTATCAATCTTAAACTCTTTAAAATGAAATTCCAATTCAAATATAGAAATATTACAAGGGTTCCAAAACAAATATTAGAATTATCGTAAATGTTCTATAGTATGTCACCAATGACATATTATAAGAGTTTATAAGAAATAAAATGAAAAAACAAAAAATAAGAAAAGTCTCTAATACATAATACAAAATACATAATACATCTCTTGGATACTTCCATTTTCAGCAATGCTCGTCGATCATCGATTTCCATTCGTCACATACTCAGATTAATTACAATGTCTCCTTTATTCTCAGATTCATTGGAATATATACAGAATAAATATCAAATAATCAAATCAAACATGATTCATTCTAGCTTTAATAATATTTATTTTTTATTTATTTATTTCGTGCACATTTATTTATGCACATACAAAAGACACATACACATATATATATAGCAATATATTTATAATTCCATAGCCTACGCACATAATAATTCGATAAAAATTATCACAGAAATTAATTGCAACAATAAAACGCTTTCGGCTGCAATCCCAACTTTCTCTCTCTCATCTTTATTTATTTTTATTTATTACATATATTTTTTATCTCGAATAACTCCGTTAATTTTATAGATACAAAAGTGATTAATGAGGAAAATAGAATGGCAAAAAAAATCATATTAATACATTGACCATCATTTTAAAAATTATTTCAGAGTTATCGATATTTTTTTCAAATAGAATTATATTATATATAGAAGTATATTTTATAATTAGATTATACATAATTATATTATATTGTTTTAGATAGATAACATTAGATTGTTTTAGATAGATAACGAATTTCAAAAGAAACCATGTGATCTTTAGATAATCTTATGTTTCAAAATGCATAGAATCAATAAAATTGAATATTATCTATTTTATATTAATATATTAATATAGTTTATTTATTTGGATAAATATTCGAAATATTCATCATTGTCATCAATAGATTGAAGTAAATGTTTAATAAACAAGTACTTCATTTTTACAATTACTTATGAAGTAATATTTTTTAAGATATTAATGTGCTCTTATTTTCTATATTCTTATCGGCACAATATCTTTTGATCAATAATAAATATTATGTACTATATTGGTGATTCGATAAAATATGTTGGATTATCATCACATTGATAACATAACAGAATGTTTTTGTATAATTCTGATAATCCATTGAAAATTATTATATTTTTCAGGATTTAAGTTCCATAACATACGAATCAGTAATTTGTTTCTTTCATTTATCTAAAATCTAATATAATTCTCTATTTAAAATTCAAGATATAAATATTTAAGATATAAATTTAAGATATAAATATTTATAACATCTATATCTGGTGATCATGAAATATCTATAACATCTATATCTATATCTATCTATCTATATCTATCTATATCTATATCTAATAAAAAAAAATATATATATATATAATCTTCAAAAGAGCATTGATATGATATTTTAATTTTATTAATGTATCTTCCTATATAACTATTCTATATTAAACTAAATATATCCTATATTAAACTATATAATTTCTATTTCTCTTTCTTCTATCTCTCCTTAACCATTTTTTCATATCTGTAACACTAGCAGAATTATTTACAATGTAAAAGGTAAGTGGGATATCCTATATATATCATGTTTTTATTAAACTATAAAATTGAATTGATTTCTATATGTTGACTCTATCTTATTCATTTGTCGTATTCGCTTCTATACACATGTGCTTCTAAGCACATGATTTGTGAATTCTAATGTACCAATCTTAAATCCCTATTTGATTTATTTACTTTCGATCAGAGTTGGCTTTCTATAGATTCTTGATTGCAGATAATTTTGTGTAATCCGTTTCTCTAGCAAATCGTTGGAGATTTTTTTGGACAACTTCAGTTGAAAAATTGATTATAACATATTTATTGCATCATGTTTATAACAGAAATTTCTTTTCATCGTTGATTACAAGTATATTTAAATCCTAACCATGCAATAAAGTTAATACGTTAATCTCTATATATATAGAGAGAATCTTGAATTTTTTAATAACTATAATAACTATAATATCTTTTCTCTCAAAAATGATAATCATTATATCTATCAATAGAAGTGATGAAATGCTATACCATATATATATATTATTTCCTTTAATATAAAAATATAATTATAATAATTATATATAGTATATATATATACATTATATATAATTATTATAATTATATATATATAAATATTATATATATATATATATATATATATATATATATGTATGTATATATATATGTATATATAAAATATACATTTCTTATTGCATATTTTCCAGATTTTGGATTTTGTATTATAATAATCCGCTTTATAAATTAAAGCAAAATAAAATTAATGATATTATTATTATTGCGATTGTTGCTAAGAGAACGACTGCTAAGAGTATTCACGACGCTCTTTATGAAGTTATGAAGATTTGATCGCTAATTTCGGGTATTCACGAATCGTGTGATTCTTTCCGGAGATAGCTCGCGATCGAAAATATTTCGCGATAGAAATATATATAGGAATAATCTTACCAAACCAACAAGTACAAATTCATCCTGTCCCTGGAATAGTCGATAGATGCAAGCTTCCTTAAGGATCACAGGAGAATGTTGAGAATTATTTAAATAATGAAACATGTTCCATTATATTTATACAATGTTAAAATAATCTTTAAGACAATGAAAATATAACGCGTTACTAATACAAAATTTAAAATATAAACTTATTAACTTATTAAATTTAAAAAAAAACACAAATTGAACTGTGATTAAGATAAACTAACTGAGATCGGGAAAGCTTCTGTTCTTCTCTAGCGCAACTACTAATAGAATGGCAAGTATTGATGAAAATTCGACCGCGAGTCGCAACAATTCATGTGTCATACTTTGTCATATTATCCCCACTCCATTCAAACATTCAACATTCTGTCCTGTGTCTTTACAAGGACACAGAGGATTATAACATAGAGGAATAAGACAACAATAGTGAAAGTATCGAGAGTTCGTGAAATATGAGGGACGTTACATTATATATCAAATAAATTAAATATACTTAATTCATTAATTTATATATTGCTATTGAAAAAATGATAACCTAAAATATTTTTATGCGTTCCTCACATATTCACATAAAAATATGCCATCAATCTTCACTTTATAAATTACTTGTGTATAAGTAGTTCATGCAAAATATTATATAATATAAATTATATATTTTTTATATGTATAATAATATAACTAACATAAAAACAAGAATTCTTATTTTCCTTAAAATAATATGATAATATGATAATAAAAATATGATAACTATCCATGAGAGCAAAACTAATTTATTTAATATGTAATCAAAGTTTTTGTTGTAATTTAAAAGATCAACGGCCAAATTAGAACTTTGAATGATAATCTAAATAAAACCTTGATGATTTCTAGGTAAAGTCATCATCAGGATTTTCATCACGGTTATTTCAGATAGATTTTCATAAGCACTTTTTATCAATCATTAGAAGAATCGAAATAAATATTTATTTTCCGAAATTCATGAATTACATATAAAGAAATTGAAGCGTTCAAAGCTTGCGTGTTTATCTTATTTAAATGTTTTTATTGAAATAATATAAATATATTTAAATTCATCAATTAAATATTTTCTATATATATATATATATATATATATATTACTTGCAATACATAAATTTCTAATGAATTTTAAAATAATTATCTTCATAATTATCACCTTTTTAAAATTACATTATTGATATTATATTATGAAAACATATTTTAGATAATAATCTGGATCTCCTTAGTTATAATTCTGTTCAGTATCATCTTCCATATAAGATTTCTTATTGTTAATTTGCTGAAATCAAAATATTTTGTAGTAACAAAGTATTTTCTAATATATTTTATATTTTTCATCTCTAATTAATTTACCTGATTAAACTGATGTTGAAATGTTTGCTATGAGTGTAAGAAAACTCTGGTTTGTTTCGTTTTTATCAATAGTTTGTAAATATTTTGTTCTTGCATTTAAAACCTCTTCAACCTGATGTTTATGTTTGATTGCTAATTCCAATGCTCTATTAGAAAAACATAAAAAATAAATTAAATTATTACAAGCAAATAAACCGATTTAAAACATGCATGATTTAATATTGATTTTTCTATATTTCTTAAACAGTTGAATATCTGAATTTTTTTAATTTTCTAAATTTTACGTTTTTTTATGTCATATATACGCGATTTGACGAATCTCTCCTTTTTTTCATATGATCAATTATTATTAAATATATTATTAATGCATAAATTAATTGCTAATAAATGCATAAATTAATTTTTATTTAAATAATTTTTTTTAAATAATACGAAATTTATTTAGCAATAAAATATAATCTTAATTATCAAATTAGCTCTATAATTAGTTATCAATAACTTTATACTATTCATTGGAGAAATTTTGAATTTTATCATAATAAAGTAATTTAAAGTAACTTTGAAGTGATAAAGTTATTGATGCACAATTTCGAATATCTTTTAATATTTTAGAAATATATTAATTAATGTGTGCGATGGAAATGATAACTAAAGGAAATAAAAAGAAATTTCATGAGCATGCTACGATAGGAAAAACTTTCTAAGCTAATAAGATAATCTCTTTTATCCTTTTTATAATATGTGGACGAGCATTGTCACAAAATAATCATATTTTTGATATCTTGACAATCTTTCAAACTATTAATCAAATTAATCAAGCTATTATTTTATATCAAGCTATTATTTCATAGAAATGAACTATTATTCATATATATATAGAACTATTATTCATGCTATAATTACTTCAGCTTCATTTAGTAATTTAATAATAAAGTATGTTTTCACCACACGTAAAATATTATTTTCTGAGTGTGAATATTTTATATTTGTATTTGGCATGATCAACATAGATTAGACAATATCAAACCATAATTTTCAATGCTTGCTTCAAAGATTGTGATACCAAATGCATTTTTCATCATTTGTTATAATTTATTAAATTTATATAATTTGTTGCAAGAAATTTTTTTTTTAAATAAAGCCATCAAGACTATCAAACTATCTTTTGTGTTTTCATCTAGTGCGGAATTCATTTATTCTTTTTCCTGATTTTTCCCAATTACTCCAATGAAAAGAAAATAATCTGTGAAGATGAAAAGAAAATAATTGACTATAGAGCTAATTCCTTTTGCGTTTACATTAAATTCTCATTCAACAGCAATTACATTTTTTTATCATCAAATTTTTAAACTTGGTTATGATATTGGTCAATCAGTCTAAAATTTCCATTATGAGATATAATCAAATATCGCATGTCTTATGAATCACAATTATTAAATTTTATTATTAATTTTATTCTATTAAAAACGTAATAAATAATTTCAATGATCTTAACAGCAGTCTCTTTAAATGGAATGTAAAAAGACAAAAGAATACAATGTCTTTAATACAATTTATCGATAGTCGTAAATTTATCGATCGTAATTATTATTGTTTTTTGAAATTATATTATTGAATTTCCATTATGAAGAAATATTTGTAAATGCATTTTTAAAAACATTGAAAAATATTCAAATTTAAAATAATAATTTGAAAGATGAAGAAAGTTAAGGGCATTAACATTATTAGGTAAATTAATTCGATATTTTTTCTGAAGAAAGTGAACTTTATTTATAAAAAAAAAAAAGAGAATATACTCTCAATCATCAAAACATTCGCTATCACTTTTCGATTATTTATCTATCAAGTAAATAAGAGAATTTATTCGAAAAAAGAAATAGTGGTTTTGAATGAATAAAGTTATCGATATATTTTCGGATATCTTTCATGCTTTTAAACATATATCACATATTAAAATAAAATATTAATGTTAAACATTATAGATGAAATAGCTATTTTTCATAATTCAAATTTCCCGGTTAAATAAATCAACTTTTTTCATACGACTGTCATCGCATCTATGATATTTGAAAGTATATACCTTTACATGAATATATCTCGAATGCATCTTACTTTTATCACTGTGTTTAAAATGTGTTTAAATAATTGAAAATTGCTGTTTCTTCGATATGGAAAGTAAAGAAATGCGGATAATATTCTCGTACAAATTTAAATTTGATTTTAATGCAATTGAAATAATGAGAAATATAAATATTGCTTTTGAGAAAGATTTCATAAGCGATTGAACTGCCAAATATTAATTCAAAAAATTTTAGCTTGATGGCAAAAACCTTGACAATTTATCTCACAATCATATGTCATCGATAGTTGATAATAATGTTTTGAAAGACATGATTGAAGCAGACTTGCGTTCATTAATCATTCGAGATATTGCACAAAACATGAGTATTTACTGTTCGATTTTTTCTCAAAGTATTGTCATGGTCATGGAGTTATGGATATATTAAAAAAGCTTGACAGATAGATATAAACTGACATAAACTAACATATAAATTAACTGAAAGAAACAAATTTCGCCGGTTGGAAATCAGCTCTTCTTTAAGCTTTAAGCTCTTTAAGCCGATAATAATGAAGGAATATCGTATCGAATAATGAAGATAATGAAAAATGAATCTTTTATGATAATGAACGATTTACGCAATAATTAGATACTGATCAAGCTCCGAAACAGATGCCGAAATCGAATCTTCGTACACTCTTCATTATCTATATAATTTATATCATTTTTGCATTTTGTATTTGTATTGTCCATTACGAAAAAATTAGAGTATAATTATAAATGCTGATAAATACTGTCGAGAAAACAGTTGTGAACAGTCGTTAAATAAGCGCGATATATTCCATAATAATGCTGGACTATATATTGCAAACAAACTAAAATTACAAATAATTGAATACACATGATTTCCAATTATCAAATTTTTTTCTTTATTTTCCTTCTTTATTTTTTTTCTTTATTCTCTTAATCATTCTCTAACAAATTACTATTTATTTAAGAATCTAGATAACTTCTTAAATAAAAAATATTCAAAAGAAAAAAAATGAAAATTGCATTTAATAGATTTCTAACATCTTTCTCTTTCAATTCTTACACAAAAAATATTGAGGCATTTATATCGTGCTGAGAGAAGTATATTGAAATAGATGAAGACTATTTCGATTGACAAGATGTAGATAAAAGTTTAAATTCAAAATTCAAAGATGGCTATTTCATTTGTAACCATCTAATAGTATTATAATTTCTCATTGCAACAAACGCATACTAACGATCTTTTCTTTATAATTTTTTATTAATAAAAAACATTATGGTGAATGTCGATTAACAATGATGCTAGTGAAAACATTCGCAACATTTTAATAATATTAGGAGATTTTTAAAGTAAAGCCAATTTATTTCTTGCATACAAAAACTAACACAAAAACTATAATTATGGAATTTGGGGGATATAATAAAAAATAAATTTAAGTATATATAAGTATAAATACAAAAAAAAGTAAAAAAGAAAGCAGCGAGGAAAAGGATAAAAAAATGAAAACTTCCTAGAAAATATAGTAATATTTTATCAATTTTAAAATGCTAAAAACTGTCGATTTGCTAATTAATGAAATAATATATATTGCAAATAATATATACTATAATAATACTGCAAAAATAATAAATGACTACATATAGTAGTCACAAAAGCTACAGAAAGTCAATTTAAAAAAATTAATATAAATTATAACCGCATTATAAAATTTTAAAAATGGATTTTATTCCACTCCCAACATGGATGAAGCACTTTAAAAATTTTAACAGAAATATCAAAGAAACATTAAAAATATCTATAATAGAAAATAAAATATTTACTGTAACTAATAACATACAGAAGGAATACTTGAAAAAGGCATGCATATTTCTACATGTTGAATGATATTTTTGTATGTAATATATTACTGAATATAAATGAGAGTGAATTTAAATATAGTACAACTAAAAACTCAAAGACGTATGCGAAAAAAGAAAATTGAATCATATATTTTGGAAATATTTATCCACCAAGAAAGAATTAATGCTGTATCTTCGATAAAATTCGAATATTCTTACAATTGTATATACTACAATTGCATATCAATAATATAATCAAAAAGAAATATTACATGTAATTTTTTAAAAGATTAATGATTGATATGGATTTAAAGATTAACATTTCGATATTAAAACTCTTTTATCTCAATTTAAATTATATCATTAACTTACACTTATTGACTGATAGCAAATAGTATCTTTGATTATTTTCCAGCTATAGATTTCAGCTATTTCATAATTAGAAATTCGGTTTAACAGATTTTGAACCTTATTATATCATATCGAAAGTATCTCTTGAACAATAAATTTTACTTTGACAACAATAACGAAAAAATTATATAATAAAAAAATATAATATAATAATATATAATAATAAATATAAATATAAAATATAATAATAAATATATAATATAATATATATATATATATAATAAACATAAATATAAAATGTAACAATAAATAGAAATGAAAATGTAATATAATAATAATGATATGTAATGAATATAATGAATATAAAATTTCAAAAACGCTAATACGTTATTTATTTTCTAGTAATTGCGTGAAACATTTTGCACTTAACGATATACATTATAGATACATTATAGATTAAGATACTCGATTGTCCGATTTTTGTGGAAAAGAAATTATTAAATTGCATACATAATGATAACAAAATTAATGACTACATATTACATATAAAACATATTGTATTGAATAAAGTAAGATAGATCAAGTATAAAAATAACATTTTTATTAGAAGAACGTTCATAATTAATAATATTCAATTATCCAATTATATTGGAAGAAAACTCAGTATATCAAATAATGAATTTTTGAAATTTTTAGAAATTGTCATATGAAATATAAGATTAAAAAAATTTATCGACATTTCTAACAATAATCTTTCTCAATAGTATCCTTAAAATCAAAACATACACATACATTCCATATGCCAAAATAAATTTTAGATGGAATAACAAGAGAATACCCATAATAGAGCAGAATTATATGTATTCTTATATGAAAAAAGTATTTTTTCTATATTACTTCTTTAAATATATTAGATATGAGATAGATTTGAATATGAAAGATATTCGAAATATTATAACTGACTAACTTTAAAATATAAATGAAATCTTCAATTGATGGCTCATATAAAAAATAATTCTATACTAAATTTTTTATATAATAAACATTTTAAAATAAAGCATATTTTTCGAGAATTTGATAATTAATCACTTATACATTTTGAATTTTGTCTAAATAATATTTCATATAATATTTTTAACAAATTTTTAGCAAGATACTAATCCAAATTATTTTTAAAAGATTTCTTTTCATCTTTTAATCATCTGTCTTCGTATTACGGTTACAATTATTAATTTTTAACTTCAATTATATAGACATTGATACAATTCACTTTATCTCGATACAGATTCTAATTTTTTTAAATGACATATCATTTCATATAATATCATTCTGCATCAGCTGAATGCTGATAATTGTATCAAATTACGCGTCGCGAGTCAAAAAATGCCACATATATTGCAAAATTTTTTAATTTTATTTCAATCATCAATAGATATTTCAATTAATTAATAATGGCTTAATAATAAAAAATCGTTTGATGATGCCGATAGCTACGGATCTTTTTCCTAGCATATATATTGCATACATGTACTGTATCTGTTAACCTAGTTTTATATAGTGTGACACTATTGTGTGATAATATTAATATTCTTTCCATATGATATAATCTTTATATAGTTTTCACAAATACTAATCTTTCGCTTTTATTGTGATGTGATATCGATTTTTCTTATCTCGTTATATTTATTATTTTAATAGTAAAAGGTGAACTGTAAGAAAAATGAAGATACTTCATAACGAATTATCTAATCACAATCATATTTAGTATATATGGAAACAACGGAAACAGAAAACATTTTTTTTACCACATTGAAAAAAATGTCAGAAGAGACAGTGACATTAATAAATTATTTTGATAATGATGGATAGGATTGATAATGATGGATTGATAAGAAAGAATTATCGAAAATCGATTACATCTTCAATCATCTATCACAAAAGATCGATTATATTAATGCCAAAATTATCAAAATGAGTATTATCAAGTTGCTTATAAATTGCACAGTTATTATAAATTTAAAGTAAATTTAAACAGTTATAAGTTAATTTCAAAATAGGAATAAATATATTAAGTTGCAATATCCTATCTATGATAGTAATATCATAGAATAGGTTCGCACATATTACAAAATTTAATTAATTTATTGCTTTATTCCCGATTTTATTTTAATCATTTTGCAAGAAATCAATTAAAGAAAGGGAAATCTTAAACTTTTAATATTGAAAAATCTATATAGAATATTTCAATTAAAAAGATATGTGTACCAAAATTTATTCCTATTTTCTTATTCTAAGATATAATTCTCTATTACTATTTTATTATTATTATATTATTTTCTAAATATTATTTAAAAAAATATTTTGTAAGAAAAATTACTTGAATATAATTTCATATTGCTATGAATTATATAAAACAAAATATATCAAATGTGTTATTCAGAAATTATAGAAAAAATTATAAAATAATATCGACACATTTTTCAACTTATTTTATTATATGTTTATATATTTATTATATGTTTATATTTATTATATTATGTTCAATGAATGTTAAGAGATTGCACTGCATTAATTCAGATAGACATGATAATATGACAATATAAATTAATAGAAAAAATATATTGCATAGAAATTATTAGTAATATGGGATATTAACCGATAAACGTATTTTTGAAATGGGCTATCTTGCTGTTCGAAAATATGAAAACGGTACGCTATTTTCAATATTTCTATTCTATCCATAACTTCCAAGCAATAAATTCCTAATAAAAAATTATGTTATTTTTTGATATCATACTGATTACAGTATATTTTTGCATCTTTATATTGAAAAATCTTATTTTTTTCAATATGGGAACATTTTCAATAACTAACTTGATGTTGCTAAATTTCTTGTTTTAAATCCAATTTCCTTAAAAATGATTAGAGCAACAAATAGATCGGAAATAGAGTAATACATTACTATTAAATTTTGTAATATGTGTGCACTATCTTATAATAGTACTAATTTACTATAGTATATATAGTTTACTATAGTATATATTACTTTACTATATATAGTAAAAGTTTATATATTTATATATTTATATATTTATTAATTTGCTTAATATTTAATATGTGTAGAAGATAACGTAGTTATCGTTAATAGTATACGGATTCAATTTATTTACTATAAGACATATCTATATTTAACAAATATAATAATATAATATTAAAATAAAACCAAGAAATATTTTTGTATCACTAGAATATTAGTGTAATTTTACATTCTTGAATTGTAATTGTAATTGTAAAACCAATAAACAACAAATATTTTAGATGTATAATGTATAAATTTTATATTTTTACATACCTATTCCAATTATATGTTTCAACATTCGTACATATCGCTTTCTTAACCAAACTATTCTGCAATAATATACCTTCTGCCGTCAACAGATCACCTGCAAGTAATGCCACTGTTGCATATTTTTCCGCAGTGGTATGTAAACTCTGCAAATTTCAATTTAATTATTTAGAATTTATCTTAATGAATTTAAAAAAATTTTTAATTTATATATATATATATAAATATTAATGTTATTAAGTGATTAAAATTGTTACAAATAAAAAATCGACAATGATCAAATTAAAATCATCAAAGATACTTTGCAATTTAGATATTCATACTCTGATTTAATATATTAATATTATTGAACTTAGAACATGCAAAGTAAAAATGAGAAACAATATAATATACTTTTTTGATATAACAATTTTCGTATTACATGTTTCTTTAATAACTTGTATACGATACTTATTTTTGAAAAGTGATGTCTTAGTATATAATATCTATTAGATTACATAATAAGCGTTATATTTTTTTTGTTATCATTCTAGAAATTATTACAAGCTGTCACTAACGTGACATTTGGTAATAGATATGACAATTAGATATTATAAACTCTTGAGGAGTATGCCTATTGACATATGATCTATAGAATTGCAAGCTCAGGCGCATAGGTTTTGTGGAAGTCTTTTTTTTAGTGGAGTCTTAACGTGGAGTCTTCTATTTTGTCAGCATATATCTGATTGAGCCTTCTTATCTCATCTCTAATGTACGGTACATTAAAATCATGATGCAGAGTGGTTTTGGTAATATACCAAGGTGCATCAACCACAATTCTAAGGAATTTTTTTTGGAATCTTTGTAATATTTCTATATTAGAATTGGAGACCGTACAATGGAGACCCCACAATTGAATACTGTAGGCCTAAATAGGTTTGAAATTTGCCTTATACTTTACCAACAATTTGTTTTCACTTTATGAAAACTTTGTTTTGGCAACGGTGGCGGCTTTATCCCTTCACTTTGTGACTCATACTCGATAAGCCTCGAGATAAGTAAGAAGTTGTTTACGTCGAAAACTTTCCAAAAACCAACGATAACTCATACAAATCTTAACATACCGCCCGCCTCGTATTCTAAACAAAGACGATATCCTGATAACGCAATATCGGCATTTCGCAATCGCCCGTCAAGACGGAGTACAATCTATATACTATCTATATACTACATGTATAGTACTATATGTATGTACTAGATAATAGGCCACGAGTTCTTTCGTTATTTTCATTTCAAAGTAAAATTAAAATATATTCAAATGAATTTAATTCTTATTTGTCAAGTTTATTCAATTTTTATTTCTCATTTTTGAATTAAATTTTCATTTTATTGAGAGATTATAATTTACAGATCTATTACTTTTGAGTTTCTTATACTTTAAATTTAATTATACTTAAATAATTAATAGTTTTAATTATAGCTATTATATTATTAGCATCTGAAGGTATAATCTGAATGTATAATATCTGGCATATATCTAAAGAATTTAGTACATGCAATAAAATCTTCTAACACAATTATAAACACAATTATAATTGTTTAGTGAAATATGAGATTTGACATTGCAGAGTATGATATTTTTCTTATTTTGCAATATAAATTCTTTGATAAATACATAAATGACAAAATGATAACAATATTATGGCAATGCATTGCTTGAAAACTTATTTTGTTACCGCCTATGCTAATTTCATGCGAATATGGAGTCGCGGAAAATTGAATTGTATTCTGAAAATAGTCAGCAATCTTTTTATATTGATAGAAAATATATCGTTAGGCAATACAACTTCCTTTATTGTTTTTGTTATATAATTATTACTATATTATTACTGTAATTACTATATTA
Organism: Eciton burchellii; assembly: GCA_020341155.1. Classification (NCBI taxonomy): domain Eukaryota; kingdom Metazoa; phylum Arthropoda; class Insecta; order Hymenoptera; family Formicidae; genus Eciton; species Eciton burchellii. The sequence continues at coordinate 891,750 of JAHMML010000024.1, forward strand.
TTACTATATTATTGCTCGACAAAAGCAGAAAACATTTTATCTTTATATGCCTATGCCAATATCCTTCTGTTGAGAATACTTTTTTGACTACCAAGAATATTCAGTGAAAATAGAAGAACGTTCTACCCTTTCTTCTTCTTCAATATATCCAATATATATGTAACGATCGGCTGATTGCCAAGAATGCTCTCTTTTCGTCGTCATCAAAAGATCTGGTAAAAGATCACTGTTATCGAGATAGAGATTATTCGAAATAAAGAAATCCTAATTATTACTAGACTATACTAGAGATCGGTGTATGGATCAGATTGTAGCCTAGTTAGAGTATCGAGAACTTATCTATTTGTTATTTAGTAGCCATTTAAGAAGTTGATTTACTTAGTTGAAATAGATCAAGTCCAAAGTAATTCAGATTGAATCGAAAGTGGATTTGGATCTACCGCATTAGCTCTTTCTTTATATCCCTTTTTAAAGGGATATACATAGAAATAATGCTCAGATGCTTTAGTCAAGTGCAAGAATAAATTAAGTATGTAGATTAAGTTTTGCGTCAACAATTATTATTTATTTATTATCAAATTGAAAAATACAGAGCTATCTATTATTCTTTGATTGGTATTTAACCGAACAGCATTCGATAGATGTTAAGCTGAAGATGCAATAAAAGACTGTTGTTACTGTAATGACTATTTTATTTCTTCCCGTCAGGGAAATATATAGTAATGATATGGTTACCTTCCTCACACATGAGTCTTCGTGATTTCAGATCGTATCTCTTCACGATCAGGATCAATTTTTTTATTATAGAGAATATGATGATTTTTAATAAGAAATGAATTCCATATATGCACTTAATACAATATCTTTTTCATTAGAAAATACTATTTTGCCGTTTTTTATCAATTTTCATCAGTTTGTATCTAACGGAATTATTTCCTCAAGAATCATGTTTGTTTCCGATTGATTAGCTTATACGTAGTATCATTTTATTGGCTAATACCTAGGTATTATCATAACTTATAAATATATATGTTTGCTAATGATATGAAATAGTATTGTTGTGCTATGCTCATTAAGCGAAACTTAAGAAAGTACATAAAAGAGTACATTAATTGAGAGAGCAGAATCCGCTCAATTATTAGGGCACTTAAGCATAAATTGCATTTTATAAATTGCACTTTTCTAGTGTTAACTTTAAATTCCAAGTGTTTATAATTACAGTTATTGTTTACTTGATTTTCTAAAATTCTTTTAAAAAGATTTCATTTAACAAATTTGATTTTATATACATGACATTATCATTGACAAGTTGAAGTAATTTTATTTATTACATCCCCTTTTCGCAATTATTAATATTTAGATTACGAACACAAAATTTGATCGATATTTCCGGGTATTAACGAATCGTGTGATTCTCCCCGAGGATAGCAATCAAAAGTATTTGGATGCAAATGCAGTACAGATTTTTCTATTATACTCATCTGAAAGTGCAGCTCGTGTAGCATATGCAACTCGTCGTTAAGATGATTAGTCTATCGCGAAGCGAAGTGTATTCTTAAAAGTTGCGAGAAGATATTTAAAGAAATTATATGAACAAAACACAAATTTTATTATATTTCATTATATTCGTACAAAATTAAGTTAATCTCGAGGACAAGAAAAGTGCAGCGCATTATTAACAGAACTTGAAAAAGAAATCGTGAGAACTGAACAACAAGAGCACAAAGTAGAATTTGAATTAACAGAAAACTATGTAAATATTGACGTATTAAACGAATGAACAATGGATGAAGATGAACAACGAGGACTTATACGTCGTCACTTGTTTTACTCCCTTTCGATTGGACATTATTTCTTGAAATCCTGGATCTCATGTCTACGGTTTCCAATTCAATTAATCTGTTTTGTGTTCTTCTCGAGAGGATCATAATAGGAAATAAGGGAAAGATAATTGAATTTCCTAAAGATCTACTGAATATGGCGAATATATATTTTATACGAATACATATTTTAGTAATGATTCAAATATTTAATTTTTCCTCGTATATCAAATATAATAAAGGACTTAAAACCCTCTTTTGTAGTAAATTCTTTTCCATTCTTTTCCTAAATAAATAATAAATTATAATAATATTAATAAGTATGATGCTTTTTTATGTGCATCATTAATAAATAAATGTTGTTGTGCATTTCCTTAGATTGATTTATTTTTATAAAATAGTTAGTTAAATTATTCGATATTATATTATTATATGCGTTTTTTATGTTTAGAAAGATAGAATTATACCGCTTCGTATTATTAAAATTGTCGCCGATATCTAATGTTATAATTTATAATTTATAGATATGATGCCCTTCTTCAAATTCATATTTCGTAGTTAATCAAATCTTTTCACTTTCAAAATATTAAGTTATGATAATGAATATGTCTGTTATTTTTTAGAGATATAATGCTAATTTAATTGATGTTATCTTCAACATAGAAGTAAATTCCCAGCTTATTCCCAGCTTTTTGCAAATTTCTTTTAACAATATAATTTTATAGTATTAGATCTTATTATAGACAGATATCGAATAAAATCTGTTTATATTTTTTTGGAAGCTTACAAATAATTTTGCAATTAGTTTTATTTATTCCAGGAAAAGATTTCATGTTGCTTTTACAAGTAATATCTTCTAGTTGAATCGAAGAGAAATGCTTGTTTAATTCCTTTGCTTAAAGGAAAAGTTGTCATAAAAAGTACTACGATTTCCCGGCATGAAAACCATATACGTGATCGCTACGAGATAACAATCAATAAATAGTTCATAATCAACTTGACTATATGTTAATAAACAGTTAATAAAAGATACCAAAACAGCATCCAAAAGGGTCGTGTATCCTGGAGTAAAAATAGGATAGAATCATAATCTTCCTCCTGTGATAGGAATACTCAAACTCAAAGGAAAACGGATCGTAAAGGGAAACAAGAATAAGATATATATGATATCTCCTAAATGATGGACAGGAAAGCATGAGATACTAAAAAACAAACTCGACAAGCACATCAAATTGGATAACAATAATGAGAAGAATAAGATAAGAGCATAGAAGACTAATGATGGAACATCAAAAGCTATCCATAATGCCGTTGAAAAGGTGCTAGGATATAGAGAGTAAAAGAAAAAATGACATCTGAAATTTTCAACATAATGGAAGAAAGAAGACTTGCTAAAGGAAGGTGATGCAAAAATACAATAAAATATACAATATAATATCGGAATATACACCGCAAAATAAGAGAAGCAAAGAATTCATGGCGAGTCAATGTAAGGACTATATGCGAAGCATGATATCTTCTATTGCCTTCCATGCTTTCCACAAAAATGAGATTACCTTCAAGAAGATAAGCATCTCAAGAACTACAAAGAATAACAAGATCTTAACAAATCCTCAGAGAATATGTACTGTGTGGGAGGAGTATATCCGAGACTTCTTCGATACGGTCTCGGTGGCAAGTAATATCTTCAGCAACGTATCTGATCCGCCAATAATGAAGTCAGAAGTGCACTCTTAGCACTTAAAAATAGGAAAGTATCAGAAAAAGACAACATACCGGCGGATATGTTCGAATAAATATTAAAAAAACTGCCAACTATTTAATTTGATCTATGATTCCGGCAACATTCCTGCAGATTTGTTAACATCTGACCATCGTCATTATAAAGAAATCCAACGCTAAAGCATGCGAGAAACACCGGCTTCTCAGCCTTATGAGCCATGTACTCAAAGCTTTTTTGAAGATAATTCATAAGCGAATATATGGCAAATGCAAAGAAAACTCAAGTGATACACAGTTTTGTTTCAAGAATGGCTTATGCACAAGAGAGATATAATACATAACTACTCGTGCAGAAATATTATGAGCAACGAAAGGAATTATTTATATGCTTCATATTTACCAAAAAGCATTTGACAACGGTATGATCCATTAATACCAATTTTGCAACAAACAATGATATGAAGGACATCCGAATAATTCATGAATTGTACTGAAACCAGACAGCAAAACTCAAATTAAACCACGCTTCGCAAATCAGTAATATTAGAATTACCAGAGGAGTTCGCGAGGGATACTCTTACTATTCCTATTTAACATCTATGTAGAGAAAACATTTTAGCAATTTAGCATTTGAAGGCTATGAAGTGGGAATAAAAATAAATAGCATCTTTACTAAAAATCTGCGATATGTGAACGATTTAACGATATTAACTGAAAACATTCAGGAGCTTCAAACTATCTTAAATGCCATTAACGAAGTAGGGAAAGAATATAGTTTTAACAGCAATGTAAACAAGATTAAGTTAATGATAGTCAGCTGTCAAATTGTCAGAACTTAAATTTCTATCAGAAGATTATAAGTTGGTAAGAGGAGGTCGAAGAACGCGGATTTATTAACATCTGATCATGCACGTGATAATGCAATTCTCTATATAAACGATAAGCCGATTGAAAGGTTAAATATATAAGGTTCCACATTTAATGACAAGTGGGATAGCGAGAAGTTAAAAGAAAAGCGGCAATGGTTAAAGCTACCTTCGCTAGATTTGATAAATACCTTTTACGGCAGGAGCTGCTCCTGAATCTTAGATTACGTGATCAAATGCTATATATAATATAGCATAATATAGCATAATAAATCAAATGCTAAATATGGTCAATATTGTTATACGAAACAGAAATCTTAATCACTCAAGATTAAGGTCCTTAACAAAATAAAACTTTTCAAAATGGACATTAAGAAAGTTTCTGAGAATCTCCTGGACAAAACGTATATCCAATTGAAAGATTGCTCTATGCCAACGTAATCCGAAGTTATTAGATGCAGTCAAACAACGAAGAACATCATATTTGAGACACGTATTACGGCGGCCCGAATATATTTTCGTAATAATAAATAAGACCATTCTTACCAAAAAGATCAAGGAGAAAAGAGGATAAGGTTGCAGGCAACATCTATGGTTCTATAACAGAATCTGACGACATCCCAGGCGCTTTATTCAAACATTCAAAAAAGGGCACGATTCGCATTGTGCGATAAGCTTACATTTTACATTGAGTGGCACTATAAGAAAAAAAGACATTCTAATTTTTCTAAAGAACAAGAAAGTTTTAATTCTGCAATATGATTATCCTTTCATAATAATGAAATGTCAATATTCCTATTAAATATATTAGCTATTGTAGCGCATGAGTTGCTTATATTATTTATGATATAGATATAACATGAGATTACATATAATAATTAAGGATTGATACTATTATAGGAATACTATTATTGTTATTTACCGAAGAGCAACAAAACTAGAAAGAACGTTTGTTTATATGACATATTGTTTTTAATTAGTATATTCGATGCATTCAAATTTGAAAATTGCTTTGCGCTTAATTTTTTCGTATTTTTTGTATTTTTCATATTTTTTCGTATGTTTAAAATGAAATAAAGAGCAATAATTAAATGTTGTATAATTTAGAGCAACTATTGAAACGTGAGAAATGTATGTGATAAAAAATGTTTATTAAGATCAAATGAAATTGATTTGAATGAAATAAATATTTGAATGAGAAATGATTTGAAGAAAAATGAAAGTCATTAGAAAATAATGGAGGATTAACTTTATTTTCTAGAATAGAAAAATTGATATTAAAAAAGTAGACTGTAAACAATATATTTTACGAAATATTCTTCAAGGAATTGATCATTTAAATTCATTATACATATTCTGAAACTGAAGAAAGCGAATCTTCTTCGAATTTCTTTTGTACGACAACGCATTTTTCGATCATTGTTTCTAAGTTTTTGATAAAATGAAATAAGCCTGTGTTATTTCATTTATTCTACTTATTTGATCTAAAACTGGCTGACCTTTTTATTTCTTAAATTAAAAATTGCGAAATGCTTTCATCTTGTTCAAGATATCTATCCGAAAGACTTATGACTTCTTAGAATCCTGAGGGCTATACCGGTAATAGTCTAGTTACTGATAGGGCCACTCTTGCTGGACAGGCCAATAATGAAGAGCCAGACTAAGAGAGGCACACTGGTCCTTCAAGTTTAGTTTAGGGGGATAAATCTCCACTTTTAAAAACTATTTGCTGAAAATCCCAACAAGAAACCAAGGCACAAAAACAAGGACGGTTTCATCGGCAATGAGTACAACAAAGAAAATGGACAATGATTGCAGAATCGGGAATGTATATGTCGCCGAAACTACAAGAAGTTATTGAAGAAGTAAACAGTATTGGAGGAGTGTTTTCTGCCTCACTGAAAGCAAAAAAAAGATTATGGTACTGCAATGCTAGGGCAGTTTATGTTGGCAGTCAGCAGTTGAGAAATCGGTGAGAATAAGAGTAGGCGTCGCTGTACGGTAGAATTTGGTTAAGGATATTCAAAATATATAGTATGTGTGTGAAAGAAGTCTAACATTAAATCTAAGAAACTACAGTAGAGTCACATTTTTGGCAGTGTATATGTCAACCAATGACTCCATTGCTGAATTGCTTGATGAAAGAGGTGTTCTACAAGATGGGTCAACAATTAAACCAAATAAGGTTCAACAACAACTTATAAAGCAGGAAAGTTAAATTTCAGAGTGGGAAGCAGAAATATGAATGAAGTAGTTGGAAGATTTAGTGAAATTACGATAAATGATAATGGAAATAGGCTTATTAATGTATGCAAACAACACGACTTGAGAATCTGTAATACATTCTTCGATCATAAGAACATACACAGATTTACATGGAAAAGACCATCGCTAGGATAGAAACCTATTATTGATTATATAATAATCAGACAAAAAACAATGTTTAAAGTATAGAAGTATTTTAAACCAGAGTTTTATGCCAAAGTAAAACAAGAGTTAAACTGAATCGGACCGTTATGTCATATATACTTTCCTGAAACAATCTCCACGGCTATACTAGCCAGACAAGAAAAGCTGACTAATGGCCTCAATATAAATTGTTTCTTCTACAAGGCATAAAAGACTTTTATCAATGAAAGCTTTAAGACATCTGGAATCTATAGAAGAGCTGGAATGAAACCATCTACAAATAGCAAATGCGATTCATAAAGCAACAAATGAGGTTTTAGACAAAGTGCAAAAGGAAAACAAAAAAAAGTGTTGAATGCACGATATTAAATCATAGAGAAGAAAAAAGCGTATAACAAATGTTTGATAACCAAAAATGCAGAGAATAGAATAATGAAAGAAAGAATCAAGGAAAGAAAAAATAGAATGTGAGATGTGAAATATAGAATGCTGGACAGCGTAGTTGAGCGCTCACGACTAACCAAAGTATGGTGTTTTCTAAAGTATTTGCGGAATGATTGCCAATATTCTGGGCTGTATCTAATCAGCATGAAGAAGTGGACATATCATTACGAATCTTTTGTTGAGAATAGGCTAGAGTTCGCTACGATCAGTACTTACAGGGAGGGACCTCAATCGAATGAGAACTCCCAAATTACTATTGAGGAATTAAAGCGTGGAATTAAGGTATGAGATTGAAAACGATGAAAAATCTTGAAGATCTTTTTGACCCGAAAGGTAATAAAGCATAGAGAAGAATTTTTGTATATATTAATTGTAAATATTAATTACAATTAATTAATAGCTGTCTGGACAAAACGAATTATCAAAGTAATGAAAAGAATCTTATGTGACATCATTATATAAAAAGAGAAGTAGAAAAAATTCTGGAGATTGTAGGAGAATCACTGTCAACAGTATTCTCAGTAGATTGTTTGCCAGGATTATCCACAATAAATTGCAGGAATTTTTCAAAGCCTATTATTAATGAAGATGGTTTCAAAATGATTTCAGTCCATATCGAGGATGTATGGATGGTCTGTTTGGAGTCTAGCAAGTAACGGAGAAGAGAATAGCAACAGGAAAGGAAACGCATATGGCCTTTATTGACCTGGAAAAAGTGTATGACTCGGTCCCAGGAATCGAATGTGATGAATTCTGCAAAAGTATAATATCGATAATTGCTTCAGAAGTATCATACAGAAAGTATATGCGAATAATAGGGTGTTTATAAAATAAGAAAACAGTTTATTTCAGCCCATATGCCCTTTTAAAGGCCTACGGCAGGACTGTGGATTGTCTCCGCTGCTGCTCAACATCTATCTGGAAAAAGAGCTGAGAAAATGGTGGAAAAATTGTGGTGGCACAGGAATTCCCATTGATTCTTTACACCTTGAGTTTTGTGAATGATCAGGTGGTGTTTATATAGAATGCGTTCAATATGGAGTTTATGCTGAAGCGATTGAGCGAGCACTATCATAACTAGAAATTAGCAATCAATATGTCCAAAACAGAATACATACGGTAAACTCTAGTACAAGTTTCCAGATCTCAATATCCAATGAACAAGTGAGGTACGTGGACTATTTCAATCTGAGCATATGGATTATTAAGAAGAAAGGAAACGCATGAGATAAAGAACCGCATTAAGCAAGGTCGAAAAATTATCGGGCGCCTGAATTCGATGTGATGAGACAGAGGTATATCCAGATTAAAAGATATTTAGGAAAATTCATGGCAGAATCTATGTTGTGTTATAACAGTGAGGTATGATAAATGCAAAAATGAAAAGGACTCTTAATGTCTTGAAGACAGACTATCTATGATGATTTGAGGGAATATCTAGATGAGAGATAGTTAGAAGCGATGTGATTAGTTAGAATGAGTAGAGAGAGAACAAGTGCACAACAAATAATATTGGAAAGAATTCAAATAAGAGAGTGAAATGGTTTTGTCACATAATGAGAATCGAGTAGGAGAAGCTCCCCCATAAGCTATTTAAATAAATCAGGAAAGAGGAAATGAGGAGGACCGCGAAGATCGTGGAATAAAGGAATGCGAGAGGCCCTGGAAAATCACGGGATCATGGCCAAGGATACCAGAAATAGACATCGATGGGCAGGATAGGCAAGATTGGGAACTATATAAAGTCAAGTATATATATGTATATATATTAATTGCAACGAAAGAGATGAGATCAAAAGATATATTTATTTGTTTTGAAAGCAGTATAAATGTTGGTTGTAAATAAGAAAATTATATCAAATGATAATATAATTAGATATTTTCTTTATATATTTGTAGCCTCAATTCGGGAGTTTTTATTATATTATATATTTTTCATATTTTTTAGTTAATTTTTACTATCTACGTATAATATTGATTTGGCAAATTAATTTATAATTTAATTTTTTGCTGGATATTGTTATGTTCATTTAATTTACAAAATGATTCAGAATTATCAGAATGATTTTCCTTTAACATGGTTAATGTGGTTATATTTATTACTTTTATCTTTTTATCTTTTTATCTTTTTACTTTTATCTTTTTATAACTATTGTATCGTAATTTTCATTTTATCATATGTATGATGATTTACTAGTTTAATTCTTTTATTTATACATTATTGATATTGTTATTATTATTCTTAAATCTAGATAATATAAATTTAATGCTTTCGTCTATAATAACAATAAAATATATATTTGTACGTCCATATTTAAAAATTTTATTGTATGAAATATATTTGCTGATAAATTAAGTATGCAAAAATCAAATCAATTCATTCTATTAGAATTATAATTCAATTTTGTCATGTTATGTCATGATATCAACTTTGATATAAATTATAACTTTGATATAAATTATAACTGTTTATCTCAATTAGAATATAAAAGCGATTACTTTCGAATCTTTTATATTTAATATTTCACGTATTAACAAATTCTAGGAAAAGAAAAATGTATGAGGAAAAACTATAATTAGAATTCGCGAGTTTATTATTATTTAACATATAGGAAAATTGAAATGAAATTATTGCAAAATTAAATTGTTATTTATATGCAAATGCTTATTTCCACATAGTGGAAATGGTGTGCATTAAACGTTTTATTTGTAAGGTAATATTTAAAATATATTTTTTAAACACATTCTATTTTTGTAGAATTATTGTTTTCTTATTAAAAGACAGTTATTATTCGAGGGCAATCTGTATTAGACTACTATCCCAATATTTATTTAAGTTAGATGCTATAATTACTGAAGAATCCAAAAGTTTACATTGATTGATTACATCATATATGATTTATTTTTCAAATAGGAAGGCTAATTACTCTTTTTTATTTGAAAATTGGTAAAAGTATTGTTTCAATCACTTATTTGGATGTATGATGCGAATTATATCTCTTATTTTATAATTAAAACTATATATAATTAACTTAACATATAACATAATATTTAATACTATATCAATATATACACATAATATAATCCATAATAATATAGTACTAATAGCACGTGAGTATATGCTCATGGATGAATATATGTATATATACACATATATACAGAGTTCATATATTCATTTCAATTTATACAATTGATTATCTTAAAAATAAAATATTTTCAGGAAAAAATATTTTATAAAAGAAATAAGATTATAATGCATTTCATAATAATATTAAAATGATCTTAAATAGTATTCTTAAAATCATATAAAAATCACGTCGCTATTTTTAAATTGAGATTTCTCATTATATATTCTTATGACTGGCCTTAAGCCTTTTACAAAAAATGATTGGCCTTTTACAAAATAAGATAATAAAATTATTTTTCATTAAGTGCTTATAATACTTACTTTGAATTATAAGACTTTTTAATTATTTACTTATAAAGTTATTATACTTTCTACATATCTAAAATGTATCACATAAAGATTGTTTAGATCAATTTATATTTTGTGTATACATATGTAACATTTAATAATCATTGCATGTCAAATTTATATATATTTACAACTATAGAGAATTGCACAAAAAATTGATAAATAGCGCAAGCATTGGACAACATTTCTACATTTCGTGATCTTGTCTTAGATAATATCACGTGCAACTGTGATACATTGAAATCGTGGTACATATGTGGAAGATTTAGTTCTAGAAAAATTACATCTGAAATGCGCGGTATTTGGAAATTCATTGATCGAGAATGTGCGGTCTGTGATACGTGACGCATTACTCTGTCTTATGATTGATGGTCTTGAAACGAATGCGTGTCAGCTTGGCAGAAGATAAACTCGAAGACATGCTGGATTTCAAATTCTATGGATTAGATAAGAATAATAAGAAACAGAAGTTGAGTATTCTCAGCGGAGAACAAATACTCTCAATCCTGAAATTCTGTGAATCGGATATTGGTATCAAGAGACAGAAGCTGACCATTCTTAATGAAGAACGAATAGTTTCGATTTTAGAATTTTACGGATGTTGATCAGATAGCAGAAGTCAAATATTCTCAACGAAGTATGAGCTGGATCTTAAATAATATTACTCTGATGTTAATATTAAGAGAAGTTAATCGTTGAGAATCGGTTAGAATAATTTTTTGAATAAATCCAGCCTATTTTATACATAGTTAGAGGCCGTAGATAGTGGATTGCGTGATTCTTGAGTCTTTTCATCGTTCGAATATTAGGCAAAATTATATCGATTATGTTCTTCGGTACGACTCAGGCATCATCATATCTGAGCGGAACTTAGCAGTATACATCGCATTGATACGTCGCTATAAGTCCTTGATTAGCAAAAATTATCATCATAAATTCGCTGGGGATGAACTTTTCATTTTTATCAGTATTTGATTCTCTACTCCTTATAATAACTTTTTTCATGCAGTGACCTTTCAGTCTTAATACTTCTAATTATTTTCTTATTTGTTAAATCTATTTGAATCTGCTAAAAAACATCCAGCTTGTCTTAAAAAAGAGAGAAACATTTCCATGTTCTATATTTTGAGTTCTACATCATATGAAAAAACAATACGCTTCTTTTTGATTCCTGATGATTTGAAAAACTTTATTTTTAATGAAGTTCTTTTACTTTTGATATCAATTATGTTTATCTGTTTTTTATCTATATCTTGAGAAAAATATATTCTCTCATCTTTTTGCTCTCAATTTTTGCTCCGATTGATTTCTACTTTTCTCTTCTTATAATTCTATGATATTATATAATAATGTGTCTTTTTATTTTCCTTAATTTTTTTTGAGATAAAATGTAACAAATTTTCATTGTTTTATTGTCTTTTTTAGTTGTAACTTTCTGATAATTCTTTTTTATTTTTTCGAAGAACATGTGGTTATAGTATATTTTTCCTTCATGTAAGTAACTCATTATTTTAGCTCAGATATTTTCATCTTGTTGTTCAACTTTCTGTTTTGGTAAATCGAATATCTGTTAAAATCTTGTTTATGGCCAGGAAATCTAATTAAATGAGATTTCAAGAAATCCAAGTTGCCAAAAAAATTTTTTAAAATTTAAAATATGTTTCGAGATTGTACAAATCTATAGAAATATTTATTCTTCTAGACTTCGGTTAATTCTATCATATTTAATATACTATTCTATCATATTTAATAGTACCTAAATTTAAACAGTCTTTCAATAAATATCCTAATAAATTAAGATTTAAAACTTAGATTTTAAACTCTAAAATCAGTAAAATCTCTTTTTGAAAGCAATCTTATAAAAAGGAGATATTTCACACAATATTGATTCTACAAACAGTTTAATAGAGAATAGTGATATAAAAGAAAAGGACTTTGCTAATTTAATAACAATTGAATTTATTTATGTAGGTCCACTATTATGTCTCGGTTCACGACTGCTAAGTCTTAAGTTATGAACACGAAATTTGATCGCTAATTTCGGGTATTAACGAATCGTGTGATTCTTCCTGGGAATAGCCCGCAATCGAGAGTATTTCGTGATAGAAATATATATAAGAATAACCTTACCCAATCGGTAAGTTTAATAATTCATTGTGTCGGTCGTCCCTGGAATAGTCCATAAATACAAGCTTCCTCGAGAATGTTGAGAATTATATAAATATAAATATATTCTAAAATATATTCTAATATTTATACAATATTAAAATAATCTTTAAAACAATGAAAATATAACGTGTTACTAATATAATACTTAAAACACAAACTTATAAAAATTAAAAGAAAACACAAATTGAACTGTGATTAAAATAAACTAACTGAGATCAAGAAAACTATTGTAGTGCGGCTGCTAACAGAATGGGAAGTCGATGAAACCACGAGTCACAACAATTCATCTTTTGTCTATCCCCATTCCACAAACATTCTGTCAGTTAATCCGTTCTGTGTCCTTGCAAGGGCACAAAGGATTATAACATAAAAGAATAAGACAACAACGGTTAAAATATCGAGAGTTCGTGGAGTGTGACAGACATTACACCAAACATACAAACATACAAACAGAAACATATTATTAATTATGTGAAGTTATTATTTAAAATTATTTGAAGTATCACATGACGATTTGTATAAAATTGATGATTATAATAATTTATATAAACCATTTATGTAAATAATTACATTTCTATAGATTAGATAAAATAGTTCATAATAATTTTTGTTTGCGTATTTCTGACTGCTGATAGATCTGAAACATAAGGCAATGGAATATGCCTTATGTTATGTATGAGATGGAATATTCAGGAATTTAGAGAATTCATTATATCAGAAATCAAAAAGATTACTTTCAATCATTCTAACTCTTCCTGCTGAAAGAATTCAACGATATTATTAAACCGATAAGTTTACCAAATATAGTACAGTTTAACACATCATATGTTCTCTTAGATATCATTGAACCGAATCACAACAAAAAAACTGGATAATACATATTAAATTCATTATATGCCAGATATAGATACAGATCTAGTTTTAGTCCATAAACTAATCTATTATATCCAATATCCAAAAGGATGACGAATGGAGAATTTACGACGATTACAGTCAAATGAATAGGATTAGATGTTAGATAAGATAAATGTAGTATCCTTTAGAAAGAATAAGCAGAAAAAACCTTCCAAGATAAGTAAAAGTTACTTAGATACAACGTTATTAGCCTTAAGAAATATGCTATTTTAGCATAATAAAGTTGGATGCTTCAGACACAGTAATGGAAATATTAGAAGACAATATCATAATAGAAAATGAAAATCTTTAAGACTTTTCCAAAAAATTTGACACGACATAGAATTATAGAACATAATTAAGAAATTTAAGTTATCTATAATAATTCCAAATTCTTAAAACTCTTAGTAGAAGATTGCAAATTTATAATCATATTAGATCAGAAATCGTTAACATCTTTTCACAGAAATTATCAAAAGCATCATTTGAAACTTAGACAGCTCGATTTTATAAAACAATTTAGTACAGAAGATACTTATACAGAAAAAAATAATATGATAATGAATGCACTTTCATGTATCAATAACTGATATGTCCGTGATTATATTGATAGAAAAATTCATACAGCAACAACAGACTGTTGAAATCATTTATGAACATTTTAAGGATAAGTCACATTTGCTCCGATTGAACAAACTAGAATAAGAGTAGATAAGTCAAATACTATATTATGATGTATTAAGAGATATGCATTCTTATATAAATATTTAAAAAACATAAAAAGAAGTTGTCCAACATATATTGATTAAATCAATCGATGCTATGATTAGTTATCAACAATTAATGTGACTAGGATTCAAGAAGGATATTGTGGAATAGGCTTGTAAAAAGAACAAAAAACATTGATGTAACAATATTATTTCTAGCATATTCCAGTATATTATTATATACTAGAAAAGCAATTCGACATATATATAAATCTAATTGAATTAGTATCCAATATAAAAATAAAATTACTATTATTATAATGATCGCTTGATGTTATAATATCGGAAGTAATACTTGTTCGGAATATTCCTGCAGATATAGTAATAAAGTTTTAATAAATTATTATGACTTAATAAGTGATTTGACATCACAATTTGAAATTTCTTTCACAACTATAATGAATCAAGGAAAATTCGAATTTTAATTATTTGATTTGGGACGAATAACGGGTATTTCACGAATACAGATTTCAGAATGTCATGCGGAAGAAAATAAGATTATAATATGATCATATAATACAAATCATACAATCATCTAACATTTCATCACGACAAGAATTTAATATAAACATTAGTATATAAATTCTTAGATTTGCGCGCAAATATTAAAAAAATATGAAAACGATAGTAACTGGATTACTGTATGAGACTACATTTTTATCTCTAACAAAATAATTATCATTAATGAAAATCAAAAACAAAATCTACATGTGTTTATCAAGAAATTTGAAGAACAAAAGAAAGGCATAAAAGGCATAAAAGGCATAAAAATACAATAATAATGAAAAAAAGTATTTATCGCTTTTGCATATTGTTCGCTTATCGCAAATTGTTCGAATGAAACGTTCGAATACAAACATTCTTATGAACATACATTTATGTGATTAAAACAAAAAGATCATTACTATATGAAAGTTATATGAAAAATCATACGTTTGCAGAGAGCAAAGCAACAATGATCAGAAAAATTGACATTGGTCAATCTCTCACTTTGTGCACTCGTGCAGATGAAATTGAAATGAAAGACAGCTAGGGAACAAATGAAGCAAGGAACAGCATAAACGAACAGCAAGATGAAAAAGGGAAGGAAAAAGCATGACAAGATGAAAGAGATAGAATCAAAATTGAAGAGGGAAAGAAAAAAATCATAATAACAAAAAAGGCAGAAAAAAAAAATGAGGGAAGAAGTGATAAGTTTAAATACTACAAACCATTAAGGGTTGAATATTAGGGAAAAAATAAAGAAGAGAACAAGAAGAGAAACATAGTAATTATAATTATAAGGAAGCGAAGAGCAGAAAAGAGAAAAGAGGGAAAAAGGAAGAGAGAATGAGGAACAAAAGAAAATTGAATGAAAAAAAGAAAAAATCGTGAACTGAAAATAGCAGGAGAGGAGAATGAAGGAAATAAAAAGGATGTAGCATATATATATATATATATATWTATATATATATATATATAATAAATTCGAAACATCGGCGGAAATATATATAAGTGAAAATATAGATTGAAGAAGAAGAAAAAAGAAAAAGAGGCTGGAAAAAATAAAAAGAAAGAAGATATAGGTAAGAAATAAATAAAGATAGCGATAAAGAAACTAAGAAATGAGAAAGTATCCGGTATGAATGAGATATCGAGTGAAATATGAAGATGATCGTAAAGGATTGGAAAAGTAAATATGAGATTTTTGTAGAGCATAGAAAAAGAAAAGAGCAAGCTAAAGAGACGAAAAGAGAGAATAATAATGCTGATTTTAAATAAAGAAGAAATAACAGGAGTAAAGAAAGTGAATAGTAAGAGTATAAAGAAATAACATTGATAATATAATAATATTATACAAAACAAACAATAATATTATACAAAACATATGGATTTCAACGGGGAGACTGAAAAGAGAAATTGGAAACAAGAAAACTAAGATGAGATGAGATTAAGTAAGATTTTAAAATGATATTCATAGATAACATTTATATTATAAAAAATTTAATAAATAAGTAGAAAAGAAAAAAGAGAAATTAATGTTCAGGATTCTGATAGATGATTTTCTCAGAAGGTTCTCGATATAACAAATATGAATGTAATACGATTAACAAGCAAATAAACGGTCCGTCGTATTGTTGTCAAAACAAACAAAAAGAAAAAAAGGAGAATTGTTACCGCTCTGCCGTTGCCAAGCGGTGAGAAAAAGAGTCAATGTTTTGCGAGAATCCAGAGGCAATGCTCACTTTTGTTAGAGCTGCGATCTAAAATATTATAACTGTTCATTTCATTTCATTAAAGAAGATTGTTGTATTTTCTACGACTCTTATCTTTACAGAATACACTTTCCTCGAATCGACAAATAAAATAAATATCTAAATGGTGTTACGCGAATTTATCGAAGGCGCGTTAACAATTAATAAGTAGGAAAGTTGATCGCAATTTTAATTATTGATTCTAATGATGATCGATTTTAATCATTTAATTTAATAGACAGGAAAGTATTAATAGAAATAATAAAGAAGAGAGAGATTAAGTGCTGATGGCCAGTTTAGAGGAAGTAATGGATAGGATTATTATTATGGAAAAATAAATTTGGCAAAGGAATAGATATATACTATAACGGACGATATAGTGTTGTTAACAAAGGAGAAAGAAAATATAAAATAACTATGAAATAATAATAATACTAATGAGAAATATAATTAGTAGAATTGTAGTATAAACGGGAAAGAACCGTTGGTGACAACATGTTTATGTGTTCTGGCATATGTCCGGGGTATGAGTGGTATCAAGTACGGTCAGGATTTATGGTCGAAGATGCCAATGCGAGCGGGCATGTGTTAAAAAAGTTGCGTCTAGAATAAAGAGCAATTGCGAAGAAAACTCTTGGCGCGTGGGACAACATGATTCGTCCGGACCGAGTAATCATATGTGACGATTGGCTGATAACCCTGAAGTGGGACGCCGCTTTTTAGTATATAATGGGCGAGAGACAGGGCAGAAACAGACGAACGACGAACAGACGAATAGAAGCTACAAAGTCAATCGGCCTATCGATAAGAGTTGTATCGATGAAGCAGAATAAAGAATCTTGTTACTTCTCGTTTCATCAACCTGGCGTCGAAAACCCATTCATTTAACATTCAACATCACGTAAGGAATATATAAATCCCGCTCTATTCCCTAAAAATCTGGGCATTCAGCCGGGATCACTTATATTTTCCTACAGAATGGAGAAATATCTAGAAAGAATGGGGATACAGTTAACTATAAAACAAAAATAATGAGGAATGGAATAAGAAATATGTATTAAAAATATGATAAAGGAGATATCGGCGAATGATACAGGAAGACAAGAATGAAAAGATTTGAAAAAAAAAACTGGGAAAGGGAAACATGATTATTTAATAAGCTGATGTGATAATGATTTGCGAGAATGGAAAGCTTATATAAATTAAATCAAATGATAAAAAGAGAAGAAAAAGATAAAAAAAATTAATAGAAAGATACCTAAGATAGATTTTGAGAATGAAGTGTAGACTTCGGATTATTTAATAAGAAAATAATTATAAAAATAGAAGTTAAAAGGGGATTTGAAGGTTCAAGAAAAGGTTAGAAGGAGGGAAGAGAAGCAAATTAAAGCGAAGATATTGGAAGAGGATGAGAAAAAGATCTAAAAGATGATTGAAAGTTGGAAGGAGGAAAGAAGAAAATTTTGTGAAGATACAAGAATGAGAATAAAAAAAGGGAGACATAGAAAAATTGATTTGGAGAACTATATATGGAAAACATGTGAAACATAGAAAAGAAAGAAAGTCAGAGAGTAAGATGTAACAAATGTTTCAAGTTCAAAACTAAAAAACTCCTGTGTATCTAGAAAAGTTGAAGGAAAAAAATGGAAATAAATAGCAATGTTCAGAGTGGGAAATAAAATGAGAGAAGGAAGATATTGCAGTAGTTGAAGAAAAGGAAGCATGTAAGTTGTGTAGTAGAATTGATAAAAGAGACCTAAGATTCCCTCTATCTTCACTCCGTGTAAGAGGAATGGAAAAAATAGATAATAAGCAAAGGAAGTTAATAAGAAATAAATAGCTAAGCCATGACCGTAAGCGAAGTAGGAAAAAAAATAATAGGAAAAAGGAAAAAGGAAGAAAAGAAGAAAAAGGTAAAAGAAGAGAAAAAAAGAGAAAAAAGTATGGAAAGAGATAAGAAAGAAGAGAAAGAGATGAAAACGGAGTAGAGTAAGGGAAGAGGGGAAGTGGGAAGGGTGGAAAGGAGAGAGAAAGAAGAAAAAGTGGGAAAGGAAGAGGAAGAAATAGGAAAAGGAAAGGGAAAGGGAAAGAGAGTGAAAAGGAGAACAAGGGAGGAAGAGAATAGAGAACAAGGGGGAGAGAAAGGAAAAGGAGAAAGAAAGAAAGAGGGGGGAAGATAGAAAAGGAACAGGAAATAAATAGAAACGAGTAGAGAAAGAAAAAGGAAAGATAAAATAAAAGCAAAAAGAAACGGAAATGTAGGACATATGTATGTTACAAAAATGGAGTTGGAAGCCAAAAATATCAAAGCATACTTCTACAGATTTGATTAAGTTAGAATAGCATTAGAGATAAATAGCATTAGAATAGCATTAGAGATAAATGAAAATAAGTTAAGATTAAGATATACGAGAAAAGAAATATTGAAGAATTTATGATTGTAAAAAGATAAAGAAACATAAATATATTTATGAACGCCGCACAGATATTTACGATATTTTTACGCGATATATACATATTGCTTCAAAATCAACAGAATTAGTTGTTAAGAACATATATGTCGTCTTTGGTTTGGAATGTGCTCGATATAAACAGTTTATGTCGAAGCTTATATCAACTGTGAGTCGCAACTGTGAGTCGGACGTTGCCGAAACAAAGAAGAATTGTTGTCGCTGTCGCTTGGCAGTGACCAAACGATGAAAAACTGTGTCCTTAATGTCTTGTGAGAAGCCAGAAGCAACGGTCGCATATCGGTTGAAACAAGTACCAGATATTGTAGCCTTTTGTCATTTGACGATTAAAGAAGGTTGTTTTGTTTTCTAATGAATCTCATTTTTATTGAATACATTCTTTCGAACCGACAATAAATAAAAATATAAACGATATTGTGCGAAACATCGCGTGTTAACATTAGTACTATCGATATATATTGTAATCGTGATCTATCTTTTAGCATTGCTTTTCAAACACGCTACTAAATTATTGTCTTTATCTTACGTTTTTATCTTACTTATCTTTATTCAGATTATCTTAAACTCGATTTATTTGCTATAAAAATGTTGAGAATGATGGTGAAAAATTGTGAAAAATCTATCACAATCAAAATAATTACCTTCAGAAGCCACAAATAAACAATTCAATTTTTTGTCAGTGCACAGGCATGCGAAGGCGCTCTAACAATATCACATTATTTATTATTACATTTTCAGATGTATTTTATTTCAAAGATTTTACAGTAGTTCCGAGATTGAAACTATTATAAACAACTGAAAATTATTATAGAACCGAAATTTTTAATGATATAATAATTGAAATCGAAAACTAAGTAATGTATAGATTATAATATGAATAAGAGAAAATTTTTTAATATTCATTAATATATCTAATGAGATTTTTATTTTAAATCAACTTCGTCTTAAAATTTATAGATTTTATATATCGCATTATATATTGAATCCGAATATATTGGATTAACATAGATATATAAAGTAACAAATACTAATTTAGTGGCTTATTCCGTCATACAAATTAGTCAACTTTGGATTATGTAACGATGAAAAAAATTATATCATAAAAAAAGTTACGCTTTTTATTTGAACCATATATATAGGAAGCCAATCTTTTATGTCCAGCAAGTTGTGTTATATATTAGGAATGATATAACGTTTGCTGAAACATGAAGAACTGTCTAAAGCGCTTCAAAAGATAACTTTTTAAAATACATAAGAGATACAGATTATTTGATGAAAAATTATATTCTTGATGAGACCTATCCGTTCTACGAGTTTATCATAGAAATTCTAAAACGTTTTGTAAATCTGGAAAATAATAGCATTAAGATACTACATTATGACATCCAGAGATGACATGATTGTTTGACGATCGGAAGACAGAAGTTCGATTTCCAGTCTCGAATACGAAACCTTCTCGACTGTAGCGTTCAAATATATTCATTCTTTCTTTTCTGGCATGCGAATCATATTGGGATATCCCCATCCCCATTTGTGATAGAGTTAATTTCTGTCATTGCCGGTCCCGAATAAGAAGAGGAAGATTTACAAGCGAAACTAGCGATCTGTTTATGGTAAAAACTTTCAAGTGTCTCTAGACCCAACAATGTTGACTGGATAATATTGAAAGGAAAAAATACAGGACATATTCCTAACATAAGAAGAAGAAGAAGAAGAAGAAGAAGATATTACATTAATTTAAATAATGATTATACATTCAAAAATGATTTGTTTTAGTAAAATTAATGAAATATATTTAATAATCATATTGCTTTATATTTTGGCCAAGAAATCTTGTATTGGCATCTATAACATTTCACATGTTCAAATAATCATGATTTTTAGAATCCAAAATATCTACGTATTAGTACTTGTGTGCAATAATCAATTATGTGCAATATGTATCAATTAAAGGTATTTTAATAAAATGAAAAATTTTATGTGCGATCAGTATTGAAATTTTATGGCAAATTCTGTTATTTTTCAAACTCTTTCAAATAAATATATATATATATATATATCAAGGTAAATATATATATATATTTACTAACAGAAATACATACAGTACAAGAAATATATTATAATTATATACCTTGATATATCTGATGTAGTCCACTTTATCATATCTACTTATAGCTGCATAAGCTTCTTCTGCAGCATGTAATTCTTTGTTGTCAGTTGCCATAATAGCCATGCAAGTCCACAATATCTCATTCTGTTAATAATATAAAATAATAATATATTTTATTAAAGCTGTAGCCATATATTTTACAAAGCAAGTAACAATAAGCAAGTAAGTAAATAAATTTCTCGTAACTATTTAGAATTTAGAATTTATTATAAGCTTATATTAATAATATTTTTATTAGCAAAAATATTTTATTATAAGTGCGAAATGATGAGTAACAAATTATATCATTTTATATCTCCGATAAAATCATAAAAGTTTTGTATGGTTCATTTAACAATCCAATGTCTTTAAAATTTGAACTTAAAATAAAACTTAAACTAAAATAAAATGGAACATTCTACATACATACAGAATATTCGACGATAAAAGCATATAAATTTAAGCAGATATTATATAATAAATTGAATTGAAAATTAAAAGGAACAAAAATGCGTAAATAAATAATTTTGTTTTTCATAGATGTTTTTTAAAAATGTTAAAAGTATGCGTAAATGATGCCTATCACATCGCAACTTTCGACAATCTTCAACATGTATGACGTTAGTTGTGATCTATTGCAATGCTCGAAATTATTTGAAGATTTCCATAGTATCATGGATTAATGATGTGATGAAATATATTAATAGATTTATCAAAAATAGTTTGATGAAAATGCAATTAAATAAAATCTAAATGTTAAATAATAGATATAACACAGTAATTCGATTTTCCTCTTCAAAGTTGTTATTAGAATATGAACGCCACAATCCCTCGAACAAAAACTAGAAGATCTTTTTTATTAATATCGATGTCTTTATCGATGATGTATAATCACAATATCTTATGTAATAATTTGATATAAAATAAACAAAGGAGCAAATGGTCGAGAGACAAGATCGGACTTTCGATTACCTGACAATCAAAAGTCCGATTCCCAACATTACGCTAATATCTCCCCCTTTCCTCGACTTTCGAGGAAATATTCTCGATCTCTCTCTTCTAACACGCAAATCGTATTGGAGCCAAAAGACATCTTCCAGCCTGGAGATTAGTCACTAAGACGGGTTACCAGCGTTGTAAAAAAAATCAAGTACAAGGAGTAATAACTCTAACATCCGAGATGAAAGAATCGCGCATCATGTAACGGAGTCATCGAAAGTAACGGAAATCTACGATGACTACAAAAAGGAAACCCGTACTTTACCAGGACAATCATGTGCTTAAAGAATTTTACTATGGAAAACTTAAATAAATGGTCTTCAGCTCCGGGCAGATGTTAAATCACCAGAAGGTGCGAAGAATCTCTAAGCTTGATATAATGAGGAACAAAATAAGAATGTGCGTATCTTATATCCTGCAGGTAAACGCAGTTTAAAAAAATGAAAAGACGATATATAAGTCGATATATTGGCCACTAATAGTCGATAATCGGAGAAATCAGATGGGCAAATAGCGTGCCATTGCAACGAGACCACATTCTACTATTCGAGTATCAACAAATCAGACGTAAATCATCGCCACGAAGTAGGATTCTTAATTAAAAATATATTCAAAAAATATATTAGAAATGTAGCGGCCTATTTAGAGAGAATAATAATACTTCAGCTGATTAGAGCAATAAACATGAATCTGATGATCTATGCTCCTGGCAGATAAGCACGATAGCGACACTGCCCAATTCTATGCCCAATTAATGCACTACCAACAATCAAGAGAAACGAAATTAACATAATCCTTGGCGATTTCAATGTTAAGGTTGGACGTAGAGCAGCTGAAGGAGTAATAGAAAAATTCGATCTTGGCGATAGAAATGATCAATATGTTCGTTCAATTTTGCTTAGAGAAGAAATATGTCATTAAAAACACATATTATGATCTTCCGTCACGCAGATTATACACGTAGAAGTCGCTATGAGGTAACGGCCAACACAGTCCATAATCAAATCGATTATAATAAACAAAAGGCACCAAAAGCATCAAAAGAGCGGCCGCATATCCTGATGCAAACATAGAATCAGATCATAATCCTTTGATAGGAACACTCAAATTCAGAGGAAAACAGATTATAAACAAAAACAAGAGTAAGACATATGATATCTTCTCCCTAAGCGATACAGGAAAGCGTGAGATGTTGAAAGACGAACTTAACAAATGCATTAGGAACAAAAACAAAGATGAGAATATTGTAGACCAATGGCGAATCATAAAAACAGTATCCATAATATCGTTGAAAAGACAGAATATTCAGAAAGAAAGTATTTAGGAAAGAATGGATGATATTGCAAGAAAAAAGACTTGCTAAAAAAACGAGCAATATAACTAAATACACCGGAACATACGCCTTAAATAAGAGCAAAATATTCATGGTTGGCAATGTGGAAAAGCCGAGGAAGTGCATGTGAAGCACGACGCCTTCTATCCATAAGAAACTAAAAGAGATTAGCACTTTCAAGAGAGCAAGCATCTCAAAAACTACCAAGAACAATAAAAATCTTAACAGAGCCTGAGGAAATCTGCAAAATATGGAAGGAATATATCCGAGATCTATTCGATGATATACGCTCGGAGATGCGTAGTAGTATTTCCAGCAACGCACTTGACCACCTAATAATAGAGTCAGAAATAATCTATGCACTTTCGACACTAAAAAACGGAAAGGCATCAGGAGAGGACAACATATATGCGGAGATGCTCAAACTAATGAATACTGGAAAGCTCTGCCAATTTAATATGATTTATGATTCCGGCAACATTCCGGCGGATTGACTAACATTTATTTTCATCACTATATCAAAGAAACTCAACGCTAAAACATGTAAGAGCAAATACCGGTTATCAGCCTTATGAGTCACGCATTCAAAGTCCTTCTAAAGATAATTTATAAGAGAATATACGACAAATGCAAAGAAAAATCAGGTAATGCGCTGTTTGGTTTTAAAAACAGTCTAGATATAAGAGAAGCACTATACTGTATGCAATTACTTATACAAAAATATTACGAACAACGAAAGGATACATCTATATGCTTTATCGATTATCAGAAAGCATTCGACAACATGATCTATTAATGCTGATCTTGCAAGAGACCAGCAGCATTGATGAGAAGGATATCCGAATAATACATAAACTATACTGAAATCAAACAGCAAAACTGAAATTAAACTACACTTCGCAAATCAGCTATATAAGAATTGCCAAATTCGCCAAGGATGTATATTCTCGCCACTCTTATCTACATAGAATCCTATCTATTCCTATCTATTCCTATATCATCTATATGGAGAAGATATTCTAGCTGACACTTGAAGGCCGTATAACGGACATTAAAAATAAATGGCATCCCTATTAACAATCTACGATATGCGGACGACACGGCGATGCTGAGAATATCCAGAAGCTATAAACTATCTTGAATGCTATCAACAAAGTAGGAAAGAAATGTGATCTTAACATCAATGTGAGCAAGACCAAACTAATGATATTCAGTCGTCAACCATATGATAATTCTCTATATAATTCTCTATATAAACGATCAACCGATTGAAAGATTAAATAAATTTAAATATATAGGCTCCATTTAAATGGACAACAAATGGGATAGCGAGAAGTTAAAACAAGAGCCGCAATGGCTAAAGCCACCTTCGCTAGATTTAATAAGTATTTTTTGTGATAGGAACTGCTCCTGAATCACAGATCACGTGTGATCAAATGCAATATATGGCCAATGCTGTTATACGGAATAAAAATCTGGCCACTCAAAGTTAAGTTTCTCAATAGAACAGAAGCTTTTAAGATATGAACATTAAGAAGGCTTCTAGAACTTTTCTGAAGAAGACACATGTCCAATTATGAGATATTGCTCTATGTCAACATACATCGACAGTTATTGTATATAGTCAAACAACAAGAAACATCATACTTAGGACACAAGGATCTAAATACATCCTAAAAGTCTCATTAGAAAGATCGAGGGAAAAAGAAGACCAAATCGAGACGATGTTCATGGCTTCGCAACATCACGCTGCGACATCACAGACAATGTCATTTTATTCTTTTTCTTATAATGCTATACGCTCAATAATAATATACGCTAACATAATTATCTTGAATTGTCCTGAAGAATTACGGGTTTTCTTTTTATGGTTATCATAGATTCCCACTTTCGATGACGCTGAAAGATGCCATTTCCTTCATCCTGAATATCAGAGTTATACCGTTCATACTCGATTTTTTTACAATGCCAGTGTTCTAACGACCAAACTCCAGACTGGAGAACTTGATATGTTTTTGGCTCCACTGCGATTTGTGTTCACGTACCTTCGATGATTCGCGCAACACTGTTTATATATTTATTTATTACCGGTTCGAGAGGTACTGTGTTCAGTAAGAACAAGAATCATTAGAAAACAAAACAACTTCTTTTAATCATCAAACAACAGTTACAATATTTGAATACTCGCTCTAATTAAATAACAAATGTGCGACTATTGCTTCTGGCTTCTCGCAAAACACTGAAGACGCTATTTTTCTCCGCTTGATAACTATCGAGCGATAATGATCCTTTTTTATTTCGGCAACGGTTGCGACCTAATCCTTTGGCTTTGTGACTCATATTCGATATATGCTTGTTTATTTCGAGAACATTCCAAACCAAAGATAACGCACATAAAAATCCTTAACAATTTGCCTGTTAGAAGAGAGATCAATTATATTCAATCGTAGAAATTCAGGAGGGATTTCATATTGGACCGATGCTGAGGATCGAATTTGTCATCTTTTGTTTGTCAGGCAATCGCTTTTGTCTCTCAGCTATTCGCTCCTTCCTCCATTTTATTCAGATGTGCAGAAGAAAGCATAATTCACATTGTGCGATAAACACATATATGCCTACACGCTACATTGAACATATGGCACTATAAGAAGAAGAAAATAAATAAAGAAGTATAACTTAAGATATAACTATCGAGAAAAAGCTATCTGAGACAATATAATAAAATTAATGTAAAATAAAATTTATTTTTTCATAAAATAAATTGATCTATTGATGAAGATAGGCCTATAATATATTACAAATCAGCCTTAAAATGAGATATTAGGCGAAATAATTAGCGCAAATAAACCGGCTGATAGATATCTTTTGGAAAGAATCGTAATAAGAAGAGAAAAGCCTAAGATCTAAATAATGTATATGAAACATATGTATATGAAATGTATATAGTCCTTCTCTATATGTTAATTGCTAGTAATTACAGGGAAAATTATTAAGTAGATTTAAATAGAAATCTTGAGTATTATTATTATTAATTCCTTAGTCCCAATCATAATCGATTATGAAAATATGTCTGAAATGTTTTTATTCGGTGGCAACGTTTCTTCAAAATTGCACCTCTTAAATCGATATTAGTCATTTTGAAATGCGATAAGACAGTTCGTCTTCTGATTTAGGTAAATTGAGTAACTCAGACAGAAGAAACAGCAAATATGTTACGCACATGACCAGGACAGATCCTTCAAAATGTGATGTCTACCAAACTTCAAGAGTCTTTGATACTTTAACTGTAAAGAGACATCACGGACCTAAGAAACTTCAACTATAGCTATTTATTGCTTTATTTTATAACTCTTTCAAAAGTAAGAACATAGGACAAGCCAGAAACTATAAATGCCATGTATTTTAGCTGAATAACAATACCATATTATTAGAGCAGAGATAAACAAAGCACAGGATATTGCAACTTTTTTGGTTTACAATCATAGCAAGTCTTGAAGAGCATATGCCCTATATAATTATACCGGTCAAGTGCATAAATCTTGAAGAAATCTTTCTTTCAATCTGAAGTCTTGATGCTTCTCACGAGACTAATCTTGAGTGATTACTGAGATATCTTAAGCTGCTCTTCCATCTTATCAGCATACTTCTAGCTGAATCTTCTTATCTCGTTTCTAACATATAGCACATTAAAATCATGATGTAATGTGTTATTGGTTACGTAACATGGAGCATTAACGAAAATTCTATGCTATTTCTTTTGGAATCATTATAATATCTCTATATTCAAATTAGAGGCCACAACAATATCCCATAATTAAACGCTACAGGCTCAAATAGGTTTGAGAATTGCAAACTATAATAATAGCTTGTTTTCAGTCGACAATTGTAATTTACTGCCGACTAGTCAGTACATTTTCTCAGTTGAAGTTCAAAACTAGAAGGAAGAATTTCCACAAGATCTATGCACCTGTCTAATGTAATTCTATAGAGCATATATTCTGAGCATATATTTCTACTGAGCATATATTCTTCACGATTTTCTAATATCTAACTACCATATGTATTACTAAATGTCACATTAGTGAGCTTACAATAATTTCGAGGATAATAATTGAAAAAAAAGAATCTTCCATTGGAGTGGAAAGAAGCCTCATCTGAAGATTACAAAAATGGGTAATAAATTTTATGCCTATTTCTGACAGTCTCTGCAGAACTTAATTACTTATGAGATCGTAACCCGGCGCTATCTTTGGATTAAGATTTTTTTATGATGGCTATCACTTTTTTAACAATGAGAGCTTTTATAAGGATATCTAGGGTAGCAGCAGTAATGGCATTCGAGAGTAATTTGTTTTCCTCTTCTAAAGTAATGTCACGCGGGATAAGCTTGAAAACCTTGGGGATGTACAGCGAATGTTTCGGCCTTTTCTTCTTCAATTCTAATCAAATCCCCGTCTTGCTTCCTAATAAACAGTCTGCAGATGTTTCTTCCTGGCTTTCCATAGAATAATTGAGAGTAATTGATTGCAATAGAAAAGTTTAAGTTGCTTAGATGTTTTTGTATCCTCTGATTTCTTCCCAGCAAGTTTTTAAATGCTTTTTAATAGCTCGATTTAATTTGGTTTTCAATGTGGCCATGTTAGTTTATCACTGCTTACAAAGCTTTCTTTTTTCTGCTAGTTTGTTTTTTATTGTAGCTGAATATTCGATATTGATATCTAGGTTGCTATCCATCGGCATTGCATTCCAGACGGCCTGGATGTTATAAAGCATGACTATACCGTTGGCAATTATTGCATTGAGAAATTTCACGTTTTGAGTACGATCGCTCAAATTTTATTTTACAATGAAGAAATGATCTAACCTCGTAGATATCTTAATTATTGCTCTCAAGTTGTTTTTAATTCGATATAAAACTTGGGAAAGACTGATACCTTGCTATTCCATATGTTGGTAATTGTATGTCTTTGATCTTCAATTCCTTTTCCGATGTCATCGACATTTGATGGAACGGACATGTTTAAGGACTATTTTGAAGTTTTTTTCTTGCTTCAGTTTATATGTGTGGAATTCTGTATCCCTGCTTCTTTCATTATGTTGATATAAATAATGGTGCTATCGGGCTGGATTTTAACTTGCTCATTGTTTGTAATTTTGATTTTATAAGCGCCAATGGCAATTTCTTCTAGTTGAAAAGCGGCTAAAAGTTATTAACTCTAGCGACGAAAATGGGAGGGGGTTTGACTATTCTTTCCATCCTAGCGTTCATGTTTCTGTTGTCGAGCACTTCATCAAGTCCTTCAAAGGTGTTAATTGTTTAGTGTTAACGGATTTGCTTATCCAGTAACTGTTCATTTTAGGTTGTTTAAAAGGTATTATCTTTTCGGAATTATTCGGATTTCTCTTTTTATAGCTAATTTCTTTCCACGAAGTTTCCTCATTCTTCTGAGTATTGTATAGAATTCGTGTTAAGATGCCAATAATGCTTGCATCATTTATAAGATTTTGTTCAGTAGTTGATTCACACAGGGAATGCAATCTTGTTCTGTTATTAGCAAAGCATTGGTACAAGTTTTATTCTACCATAGGCTTCTTAAGTATACCCTTGTTAAGTCTTCTTATCCATATATGTCAGTTTGTATTTTAGCAAAGATAATGGTATCCGATATTACTTTCATAATCAGATATACCCTTATCTGTTTCGCATTCTGTGAGCATGGAGCTTTTGTCTTGTTGCAATGTTTTCATCTTATTTTCTATTCGTTTTCGCATGCATTCTATAGGGACTTTCCATTCGGTATTTTAGGTTTATATTCATATATTGGGATGCCAGTAGCAAAGTTTTCTCATCTCCATAGCTCGATGTGTCATATGTCAACGGATTCGCGAGATTGATATCGATCACATCGATAATTTAGATATTCAGCAAGCGCATCACAGAACTCAAAATAATAACCGGCAACAAACTGCACAATGCGCGATACAAATTCCCGCAATGCCCTCTTGAGCCGGAAAATAAAAAACAGAGATATGATTACAAATATAATCTAATAATTCTAATGAACTTATAACATTATTCTTTCTCAAGAATAAATTCAAGTTATTGGTTAAATCTTTGCCTGATATAACAAGAATTATTAATTTGGTTTACTAATTACAAAATTAATAAAATCAAATATTAACATTCTTCGATGTAATTAATTCACTTATTTACTAAGAAATTAATATTGTATATTGCATATTGCAAAAGCATTTAATATAGCATTTATATTCAACTATTGCACTTAAAACTTTTTTTGTATCTTAAAATTGCTTTATGTTTTAAAAAGATTCATATCAAAAACATAAGACGAATAAAATGTCATAATGGCCAAGCTGAAAGAAATTTAATTTCAGGAATATCAGCTGCAGAATGTATTCGTGAGCATAATTAATAGCTTTCTTTGTTTTTATAAATTTCGCAAATATTAACGCTCCTTTCTATAAATCATCGATAAGTAGATTAACTTTCTTCGATATTGATACAGAATAGCCAGACCAGAACAAATAAATTTATGAAAGAGCCTGTATCAGCGTTAATAATATCTTTTGAAAGTATGTTTTTAGAAAAAATATGAACTTAGTAGCCAAAAGATTAATATGATATTAGTACAACACAACACATAATATTGTGATGCATTGCAATACATAATAATATATAGCAAAATACTTATATTAATTATATTAATATTAATTTTATTAACATTGAGAAATGTTATTGTATTATATATATATATATATGTGTGTGTTTCATAAACGTAAACGTAAAACTGTCTATTTTTAACTGCTCTATATCTACAATTTAAGTATATATTCAATAAAAGATAATTCCATAATATTAATTCCTATAATAATAACAAAATTTTCATACATTGAATCAATAAAATTAATAATAATTACTAAGATTTACAATTTACAATTATTGTTTATGAAAGAAGACATTAATAACATTAATCACACAATAGTAATTATATTTCTTCAGTTCTTTCATTCTAAAATTATAAAAATTTTATAAATTTTTAGGAAATTTATGATTCTTTCATTTATGACAATTTCAGGATTACAATTAAAAACAGCAAACTCTTCTTTTCAAAATGTCATCTTCTGATATAAAAATATAGACTTATTAAACATTATTCACTATATCAAAATATTTTATTACTTATTATAATTATTGCCTATTATAATAATATGATATATGTTTTACATATATAACAATAATAATTTAATTTCACTAATACTAATACTAATACTAATTTCTACTTTTGTTAATATAATCATATTATTAACTAGGAAACGATATTTTAAAAGAAAAAAAAATGGATAAAACTTGTTGCGTTTTTTATTTTAATTTTGAAATAAATAAATTCTCCAAAATTCTAAAAAGATGTGCTGAATGGATTAGTAATTTAAATCTAAAATATATAAAAAATTATGACAATTTACAAAAATTTAAAGTTCGTAGTTAAACATAAAACAGATTCTAGTTATTGTTATTATTTTCCACGATATAACTTTCTAAAAAATGCAATAATGCCATTTCTAGAAGATATTATTATAAATATAATAGTAATAACAATCATAAAAAAGAAATTTATTATAAAAGATAAAAATATAAGACAAAGTCAAGCAATACAATTATGAAATCAATTAATTCAGCAATACAATTCACAAGTGTAGAATATATAAATACAAAGAATACAGAAAAACTAATTGCAGCAAATCATATATGAATATGTAAGTGACGAACAAAATAAAATATTATTAACAACAATTATGAAAAAATTCATAAAACATATTGCATGTTTATAAACAATACTTTATCCAAAAATTAAAAAAAATTTCGGTAATTATATGTATATAGCAATCCAAAATGTATCGGGAAAAGAAATGAAAACAAATAATATGAAAAATTAATATTAAACACATAGTTATATGTAGTGAATAAAGATTTTGCTATACTATTATTACAAATAGTTTATTTTATTTCATCAAATTTTGTTATTAAGCTGAATATATTAAGAAGAATTCTCATTCATATTACACGGAAAATGGCGCTATATTAATTTTTAATTCACTTTCTTATTGAAAGCACACTAATAGATAGTATAATGATAAATTTTTACCATGCAAGTGATAAAAACTTTTAACTATCTATAACTGAATTAGATATTAATGAGAAATTTTAAAAGATAGTCATTTTTGATTGCGCAAGACTGTTTGCGCCTCGATTACGCCTTTTTTAAAATTTGATTTCTAGAATTTCAAACTTCTCAAGACTTCGATAAATCAAATCTCTATCAATAACAGCGTCAATTAATTTGATAAATGATAGATTCATAACGCCTTCAAATGCGCTCAGAATCATATACTTAACACGAAATTACACTTACAGATTTTACTCGAGACATCTTATTATGTTGAATATATGTATTTTATTTCTTTGTAATTATTAATTTATTAATATTTTATTTCTTCAAAATTATTAAATCCTATATTATTACATATATAAAACTGTTGAGTATGAATTTTCTTATATTATCTTGTAACATCTCGAACTGTCCCTACATAAAAATATGTTATAAATATTACAATCTATAATATACATCAAAATTGAAACATAATATAAGTTTCTTCAAATATTTATTCTTAATTAACACTGATATCTCATGCTCATACGAACTTTACTACATTACTGATACATAATATTTTTATTAATAGGAAAAATTAAAATAACTTATCATGTTATCAGAATATAATATTACCAGAATATGATATTACCAGAATATAATATTACAGAATATAATATTAACAAAATATGATATTATACAATAATGTATATGAATATATACATAAAATGACCAAACTATTTGTAAATAAGCAAGTAAAATAAATAATACTTATAAATAATACTTAGTTTTTTAAATGAATTATGTTACGAATACACAAAACTTTATAATTTAGAATATATCTATATATTAAATATAGGTATGAATTTTAATTTCTTAAATGTTGAGCACGCTACGTAAAGTAATTTCCATATTTTAAATATTAACCATCATACAAGTATTATAATACAAATAATTCTGATGTAATATTAATTACTTTTTTATTAGTTACATTATTAGTTGCATATTCCCTTTTTTTATTATATAACAAAAATTAATAATCAATTATAATTTATATTTATATTACTTATAAAAAGATGTTAACATATTGCTGATTACCTGAGCTATACGGCAAAGAAAAAGTGCCTCTTTTAATCGTTTATCTGATATATGCTCATACAAACTTGTAAACAAGTTGTAGAAATAGGAAGCTACAGTAGCACCATCTCCACGTCTTATTATGACCATGCCATTGCGAACACTTATAATACTGGGCTGTTTCCCAAATTCACTGAAAAAACATAATAAAATAAAGATACATTGAATATTATATATAATAAATATATATAAATTTTCAATATTTTTAAATAAAATTATTGTAATTATAAATATTTTTAATCTGAATGTAACATTATATATATACCATTATTTTTACTTTTTAATCAATATATTTATATGAAGATATTATAAAATCTAATTTATATATTAATCATAGATACATTTCTTATTATTATTTCAAATTCAACATTTTATATAAAAAAACTAACAAATTCCTTTACAATAAAAATTTAGCGAATTCTAAATCTTCGATATTTGCATTTTTATATATTACAAGTAGAAGTATAATTTTATTTTAATATACAAGATATTAAAAAAAGTATTCAGCATTTGGTAGATAGTGCATACTATACTGAATAAAAAAGCTTTAATATGTAGATTTATTTCTACAAACTCTACTTCTCTACTATTTGAAACTATATTTTAGATATAAACAATTATATTAATATTATGACTAATTTATTGTTTCCTATCTATCGCATCTATTTATGCAAAGATTTATCTCAATATTTATAAACTACTTCTGAATGTCCTCATTCAATCTCCATACATATTTTTAAAATATTTCATCATTCAATTATTAATATAATTAGCGATTAGATATTATTTAGTAATTATATTGCATTGTCTTTATACTTACAAAATGTGCTAAAAATATCAATATATTACTTTGATCAAAAAATAATAAATATATATTTTATGTATGATCATGTTGATAAAATTGCGCAATGTTTTTAGAAAAATTTCAACGTTGTAACAAGAAAATGTCAACCATGGAACACATGTTATGGAATCTTTATAAATTAACGTAAAGAAACATAAGATTTGAAAATAAAAATAAGATTATCTTTTCTTTTCATGTTGCATATAGACTAATAAATTAGTCATGATACTAATATATAAAATTATATATATTTAAAATCTAAAATAAAAATATATATCTAAAAACTCTAGAAAAGAAAATTTAATTTTTGATTTATGTATACGAGTTATATTTAGTAAAAATTTATATTTAGAATATGTACTATTTACTGTATAAATATTAAATAGAATATGTACTATTTATAAATGTATAAATGTATAAATATCAAATGCTTTTTTGATATCCTGTATAGATAGTACCGCATTTTATTTTATATTCATTCTATTTTATATTTAGAAATCAGAGAATTTTAGAAAAAAGGTTTCCGTTTCGTATTAAAAAAGTTTTTGACTTAAAAAGAGATATAAGATACTGTTTGATATCGAATCATTAAAAAATTACATGGAGATCACCTTACGTTTTTTTAATTGGAAATCTCATTTTTCATTAGATATTCTATCTCCAAAAATTTTTCAAGATATTGTAATGAAGTATTTTTCATTAAATGTTTTTAAGTTAAAAGCTTGAAATTTACAATATTGTCGATATTGATATCCAATAATAATATATCGCATAAAGGTTGCGTGATCGGATTTCTACAATAAATCCATTGATTTTGGAACTTTGCATCTATCATTAGCCGTATTTGACATGCAAATACACCATTTTGCTGAAATTATGTCTTCTATCTAGTATTCAAGTCGGTAGTTCCGGAAAACTGTGGCAAATTATTTTATAATTATAAAATATAAATTCTAAATATTTTACTATTTACGAATCCATCGAGGGAAAAGCAGTATTAAATATTCTATTCACGATTTAATTTCTCCGCACGTTTAACTTTTACTAATATTAGTGCTCTACTGCAGCTGACATATCCAGCATGAATTTTGAGTGATCGAATAATGGAAAATATAGCAGTTTATAGAAGTCTTGCTTCTATAAGTTTCTTGTTTTTGTTGAAAATTGACATCATTATTGAAAAAAACATAGTAACAAAATCAAATTAGTGTCGGAATTATTAGAGTAACACTATGGCAAAACATAATTCGATTTACCATATACTAATCAGATAATGCCTGGACGAATATAATGTAACATAGCCGATATCAAACAGCAGAATTCTAGATACTTATTTATAGTGAAAAGTTAATGATAATTAATAAAAGTTTACGTCTAATCTGTCGAAAACTAATTTGAGAATCATTATGTATCATTGTCAATACAGGACAATGATACACAATACAATTTCATCAAAGTTAGTACAATACCGGCGCCGTTTTTGATAAAATAATTGTTGAACTCTTCACTGTACAATATAGTGATAATATTAATAACTTAAATATCATAAACGCAAAATGTCACTCTATAATTGTGTCGATATTTTCCTAATATCAAAAGAATATCAGTGGAAGAATAATATAATTTCGTTTCAACAAATGCGAGACAATTCTTTTTAAAACTTTAAGATTTTATTCTTTATCTTCACACACGCATGCGCATACATAAAAACAAAGATATAATCCGATTAAAAGTATATAATCATGCAATATACATCCTGCTAATGGCAGCAATACTATTAACTTCAAATTTTATAACTCGAAAAATATTTCATAAGAAATATTTCATTATTTTGAAAAGTTCTCGAACTATAATAATACAATGAAAACCGTTTTAAACTAAAATATATATCAATCCTTTTACGATTGTTAAATACTGACGTCTACTACTGACTACTACTGACTTTCAAAACTCTGCATAAATTAATAGAGTGAATAATAATCTCTAAAAACAAATGTATATAAATATCTCATCTGCTCAAGTATTCATAACAAAATCTACATATAACTACTTGTTTATAAATATATAATAAATATATTCGGCTTCTGCGGCACTACTACTGCAATATATATATATATATATATATATATATATATATATATATATATGTCCATAAGTTCTTGAAATCTATTGATAATCCATTTCTATTATTAAATCCGCAATACGGAATTCCACGACGTTCGTGAGCATTAAAGTTATTAAGTTATTAAATAAAACCGCATGCTTTTTACATCAAATTTAATCTATCTTCCATTACTATTAAAAATATAATGAGGAAAAGCAAAAAGACAAAACTGACTAAAATAATGTCGAGATGAAATAATATCGTCAACAATATGCGACAATTATTCACAAGTAGACAATTATTCAGAAGTAGTTTTGTTTTTAATATATTTTTGTCTGTTGAAATAGAAGTCTACGCATGTGATCAATATTTAACATATTACATATATTTACTAAGTTTAAACCAATTTAATTCATTTAATTTACAAAACAAGTTTGTACAAATCGATACCTACAATTAATTACAAATATTAATATTAATTTACAAATGTTAATTACAAATTAAAAACGAATATAAGTTAAAAAAAACAATTATGCAGGATTGCACTTCGCGAATTAAATTCTCTAAAAAACTTTTATTTGAGTGTTTTCCAATTTATGCATGCTAGACGAATGCCAACAACGAGAAGTTTTCAATTTAGATTGCTTAACCTATAATTTACAAATATTTGATATACAAATATATATCACAGTAATATGTATTGCAATATACTGCAGTTCGTATGAAATTAATTCGTTTTTTTACTTATGTTATAATTTCTTTCCTTTATGATTCAATATATTTTTCATAATAATTATAAGATAATATAGATTAAGAACGGTATAGAAAGTTATTAATTTCAATCCTTTATTGAATTTATGGCGTTTAATTATAGTGATTTTATTATCCTATATTATATCCTATATTTAATCTTAATGATTAAAATAGATGTTTAACAATTGAAATAGATTATATAAATAAAATAGCTGATTTCCGTAACATAAATTAGAAGTATTGAAATCTGTTGTGAAGAGAAGAGTATATTGAATATTTATTATAATGCTAATTTGTGATCCAATAATATTTCTGAATTTTTCGGTGGACACGGAACGGACAATGTATAATAATATTAATTATTTATATAAGCAGCTTGTATGCATTAAAAAAGAATATTGCAAAATATTGTTATGAAGTAAGAATCTATGTTTAGTATAATCTATATACGCAGCCGATAGATCATAAATATCAGCGAAAATTGGCAAGTTATTGCATCATGCGAATTTTCCAACATTTATAATGTAAAAACAAAGCCTCTACCATAATCTTATTATTTTTTATTTCTGATGTATTTTATCATCATTTTAAGATTGGATATATTGCTAATTTATTTGTATATGTATTGTCTTATACTACTATTCTATACTATTCTGTTAAGAATTAGGAAAATAATTTCTATCAAAATAATTTTGATAGATATGCAATAGATATAAATCGAGAACTTAGAATAGAATGAAATCATTTAGAGCAATCTAACTTGTTGGAAGAGTATTATATATATATATATATATATATATATATATAACAATATGATAAATATAAAACAACTCGAAGAATATATCAAATATTCGCGATTATCGACTGGAAATAAATAATTTTTAGTAATGAAAATCACGCGTCTCAATGATCTGAAAAAGCGATTATAAAGACATCCCGATTGTGAGTATATACAAGAACAACAATAATGTAATAATAATAATAATGCAAAATCCTTCGATGAGAGATTAATACCACGCTCGAAAATTGTATACTACAGCGATAATTATTGATATAACAGTAAATACAGATCATATTAAAAAGCATTTACCGAAAAAGTGAATAATATCATGTTCGAACATATATAAAATATTATAAACATAATATTTATGTTTATAATATTTATATACGGTATTATTAAATATAATAATAATACCGTATAGCGAATTTATGTCAAGTAAACATGCGAATAAGCATATCAATATGAGAAATTGTGAATATTTCTGTTTAACTTACAACAGTAATCATATTATCAAACCTATATTGACATTTTTTGAAAAATTGCACAAGCGAAATAATGAATAGGTATTATTGCACATACCCAATTGACAGTTAATTCTATGCGAGATATTATTTTAAATAGAAGAACGAAATATTAATGAAAAAAGCAATAATTAATATATAATTTAAACGCAAATATATGTTGCATTGAAAAAAAGTTAACAAAGATGTATGCACGATCAGTAATTTAGAGCGGCGTGAATCAAAGAGAAATCATTGCTTATTAAAACTGTTTAATGTTTATGTGATCGTTATTATTCGTTAATGGAACTCTCTTAAAATATCGGCCGCCTTGTGATACGCGAAGACTATTGTGTGCTGATGTCATTGAAATAATAAATAAACTTGAACTACCGTTTGAAAGATGCTTTTTGTCCTCAGTAAATAAAAGTCGATTGATCCAAATAGTGAGTCACATACAGTCCGTTTGTGTGATTCCATCACTATTCGTTGTACACAAACCTATTCATTATATATTAAACTATAATTCTTTAATCGAAGTTTTTCTTTCTTCATTTTACTTTCTTACATTTTACTTCACTTTTCTTTATTTATTTTACTTCTTTTGTACAAGAGATTTTCTTATATGTATGTTTTACATGATTGAAGCTTTTTTATCCAAGTAAAAGTCAGATGAATAGAATGTCATTATATTTATACTTATAAAACGATGCTAAATATATAAGATAAAACATGTCTAATTACGCCGAAATAAATTATTTCATTTAAAAGTCTCCATAACATTTTAATTAATATATCTTCTTCTTAGAATGCCATAGATTCAATGCGTCGTGTAGGCGTTCACCTGATCATGCAATACAAATCGTAGCCTTTTTTTCACATCTCAATAAAATGATAATGTCTGGAATGTCGCACCAGTTCGTAATATTGTGGAACTATGAATGTTACCTATGATCCGATTCTCTTTTTCCCTTAATCTTTTCGATAAGAATGGATTTTAGTATTATTTAGGCCTTCATAATATGTATCCTAAATGTGACGTTTCTCGTTTGACTAA
This sequence comes from Eciton burchellii, assembly GCA_020341155.1. NCBI lineage: Eukaryota > Metazoa > Arthropoda > Insecta > Hymenoptera > Formicidae > Eciton > Eciton burchellii. Next base: position 930,846 of record JAHMML010000024.1, read on the forward strand.
ATCAAATAACTGTCGATGTATGTTGGTTCGAGCAATACCTCCTGGACATATGTTTTGTCCAGGAGATTCTTAAGACCTCCTTAACATTCATATTTTGAAAGCTTCTATTCTATTGAAGGACTTAAACTTGAGTCAGGTTTCTACTCCGTATAACAATATTGATTATAATAATTGGTTATAATTAGTTATAATATTGGTTATAATATATAACAATATTGGTCACATATAACATTTGATTATACGTAATCTGAGACTCAAAGGTACGCAAAAGATACTTATCAAATCTAGTGAGGTTTGATATTTTAGTCATGCTAATATTTTAGTTATTTTAGTTTGTCCTTTTTGTTTTAACTTCTCGTTATCCTACTTGACATTAAATGTAAAACCTAAATATTTAAATTTATTTGGCTTTTCAATCGGTCGATTGTTTATATAGAGAATTGCATTATTGTGGGATTAACTATCATTAGTTTGCTTGCTTACATAAATGTTAAGACCGTATTCTTTCCCTACCTTGATGGCATTCAAGTTCTTAGTTAATATCGCTGATATTGTCCGCATATCGCAGATTGTTAATAGGAATGGCATTCACTTTTATATGGCCTTCAAATGCCACCTGAAATATTTTGTCCACGTAGATGTTAAATAGGAGTATGCATCCTTGGCAAATCCTGCTGGCAATTTTAATTTGCGGAATGTGATTTAACTTGAGTTTTACTATCTGGTTCCAGTACAGTTTATGGATTATTCGAATGTCTTTCTCATTAATGCTTGTTTCTTGTAAGATCGGTATTAATTTATCGTGCCGTATGTTATCAAATGCTTTTTGGTAATCGAACGTATATAAATATATTTTTCAATTGATCATAGCATTGTTGTAGTTACATATAGTATAGTAGTGTCTCTTTTGTGTTCAAATCGTTCTTAAAGTCAAAGTATCACTTGATTTTTCTTCGCATTTACCATTCTCTTATGAATTATCTTCAGGAAGGCTTTGAGTGCATGCCTCATGAGGCTGATAACCCGGTGTCTTTCATATGCTTTAGCATTGGATTTCTTTAATATAGTGGCGAAGATAGATGTTAGCCAATCCACAGGAATGTTGCCAGAGTCATAGATTGCATTAAATAGTTGGCAGAGTTTTCTTGTGTTTAAGCATTTCCGCATCTTCTTCTCCTGGCCTTTTAGATGTTGAGAGGGCATAGACGATTTCCATTATTGACAGACTAGATGCGTTGTTAAAGATGTTGCTTCAAGCCATCGAATGTATCTCATCGAGTAAGTCTCAGATATACTCTTCCCATACTCTACAGATATCCTAAGAATCTGTTAAGATCCTGTTAAGATCTGTTAAGATCTTGTTATTTTTTGTAGTTTTTGAAGTATTCAGTTTTTTTAAGATGTTTCTCTTATTGTATTTCGTATGTAGTTTCTCGGCTTCTCTACACTGACTCGGTAGCCATGAACTTTTTGCTTATTTTGTGGTGTATATTTTAGTGTATTTAATTATATTTGCATGTTTTCTTTAGAAAGCCTTCTTTCTCCCATTATATTAAAAATTTCAGGCATCATTCATTCTTTCTGAAATATTACTTTTTGTAACCTAGCACCTTCTCAACGGCATTGTGGATACTGCTTCTGATGCTTCGCCATTGGTTTTCTACATTTTCACCTTCATCGTTGTTATTATCGAGTTTAATGTGCTTATCGAGTTCGTTTTTCATCTTATATTCTTCTGTAAGAAGCAGATATCATATGCTTTATTCTTACCTTTGTTTGCAATTCGTTTTCCTCTGAATTTGAGTGTTTCTATCAGAGGATTATGATCCTCTCATATATCTACATTAGGAGATGCGGCCACTCTTTTAATGCTGTTTTGATTTGTTTAATAACATATAATCGATTTGATTACGGACTATGTGTTGGTTGTTATCTCGTGACAACTTCCATGTATACAATCTACGTGGTGGGAGATCGTGATATGTGTTTTTGATAACATATTTCTTTTCCAAGCAGAATTGAACGAATATGTCTCCTCGATCATTTCTATCGCTAAGACCGTATTTCCATGTCCAATTTTGATATTTAAACCGAGGATTATGTCAATTTCATTTTTCTTGGTTACTCGGTAATACATTGCGTAATTGTTCATAGAATTGGACAGCCTCGCTACGCTGTTTATCTATCATAGAAGCATAGAGTTGGATCAGATTTATATGCACTAGTCAGCTGAATTATTATTATTCTTTCCAAGTAGGTCACAACGTTTTTAACATATCCTTAATTAATCACTTCGTGACAATGATTTATATCAGATTCATCGGTAGTAAAATTTGGTTCCGTTGTAATGACACGAACCGTTATATGCTCATTTTGTTTCGTTGATTGTTATTATGTCAACTTTCCGTCTCTTTAATTGCATTGATAAATTTGTCTGCAGCATATAGAGTACGCACATTCCAGGTTCCTATCTTATTCTTTACCTTTACTATGTTAAGCAGATTCGTCTTCCTGGTGATTTCATATCTGTCCAAGACTAGAAGCTATTGTTTTGGATTTTTCTATCATAATAAAGTTTTGTGAATATATTACTCTGAGGAATACGGGTTTCTTTTTGTAGTCATTGTAGATTCCCGTTATTTTCTCTCGTTGAGAGATGCTATTTCCTTAATCTTCAATGCTAGAACTATTCCGCTCGTACTCGATCTTTTTTACAATGCTAGTATAGTGCCCAATCAGGAGAACCTAATTTCTTTTTTTGTTCCAATATTATTTGTGTCTTGGAAGAAAGAGACTTAATATGTTCGATCATGAAAGTCGAAGAGGGGGGAGAATCGTATTAAGATGATGCTGGGAATCCAATTCGAATCTTCTGATTCTCAGAAATCATCTTTAAACTCCTCCATTCCTCTCCTCAATTAATATATATAATACTGAAAAGTAAAAGTTATTAATTTTCATCTTTTCATTCATCTTGCTTTACCTATCACAAAAGAGATAGATATATCAATTTGTTATACATTTGATTAGCGAAATGATAATGTATTTCATTTTATATAAATAAAAGGTATATCTCAGCTGATGTATACATAATTGAAACAAAATGAATAAAAATATATTTAGAATCGATATTTACGATATTTACGATATATACGATTGGCATATTTTATTATAATGAATATTTTTTTTGCTAGAAATTAGTTGATCCTTTTTTATAGATGTTTGTATTGCTTTAGTTTAAACGATGAAATACAGTTACACAGTATATGTGTCAGATTATCGAGCAACAATAGCAAGTGATTCAACAATTAGTTCAATTACAGCAAAAAGGCTTTCATTTGTAAGGCTTCCATCAAACTGAAAAGCATTTTAGAAAAGATGGAAAAAAAAATCCGAAAGATACACATAAAGATACATTCAGCATCATTTAGCACATTAGTACATCATATGCATAACAACTCGTTATCCTATTCTATCTCGATATCCAATATCCCAATATACTTCCAATCCGTACCCCGATATAATCTTATGAATTGATATTATAGCAATACCAATTGTACTTTATTCTATTTTACTATATTTTATGTATTTTATTGAATTTATTACCAATTGTATTACATGGTTCATAGAAGATTTAAAGATTTCGTTTGACCGTTGTATCATTCACTAATATAGTAATTTTATCGAATAAAAGATCAGTAAAAGATATTTCGTAGCGTATACTATGGGAAAAGCCATTCGCTTTTCACAAAAAGATGAAATACATGAACATAATTATTGTCATTTAAACACATGTAGAGGCCTCATGCATTGCAAATTATAAAAACTGTCATTATATCATCATCATTATCCATGACGTTCATTTTATTATAAGAATTGATTAATATATTCAAAAACAGAATTAAACTATTGTTAACTATTATTAAGTAAAGATAAAATGCATTTCTTTAAGGAAAGATATTACAGAAGAAACGATAATCATTTTGTAATATAATATCTATTTTATTTTCTTGCAGTAAATGTTGGCAAAAAACACGTTTGAAAGTAAATGTTGTCATTTATTCTCTTCAAAAGAATAAATATTATCATACTCAATAAATATTCTAAGGCTAAACAAATACAAAATGATATTATCATTCTTGTAATATTATATGATTTTTTTATAGATTATATATATAATGTAAATATTTTATTTCATTATATCATTTTAAGAAATGATCACCTTCATTTTATCACACATAAAGAAGCGAATAATATCTGATAATAAGGATAATAAACATTATCCTTAAATCGGGTAATGTGCCTACATAATTTTGATTTTCTAATATATATATATAAATAAATGAAAGATTTTATGTTATAAAGAGGTTTGGGGTTCTTTAAGCCTAAAACTTTCTCTCTGTAAAACGATGTGTATAAATAACATGTGTATAAATAATATATAAAAATAATTTAAATTATCAAAAAGTATGATCATCGCAATAATATTCATATCATTTAAAGTTATTGACAGCATATTATATCTCATAACGAAATAATGCAAAATAAATTGAGCATCAAAGGCTTTTATATTACTATACGAAATCTAATTCGAAATAAAAAAATGATATAATTTTAGTGTTAAAACAATGAATTGCTTTACAGAATCTTAATTCAATTTATATAATTTGCAATGTTGATATATTTTCAATATATAAGCATGTAATCAACAAATCATATCAAACTACATATAACATTAAAATCATATAAACACTTATTGAATTAAAATTCAGTACATATATATATTTTTTTATAACCATTATTTATTGTATATAAGTATAAGTATTGTATATAAGTACATATATATATATATATATATATATATATATATATATTTCATTATTTCTGAAAATCATAAAACAATAATTAAATTTTCGATATATATGTTTCACTTTCATTATATATTGCGTATAACATAAATGATTAATAGAATAAAATCTTTATTGTACCTATTATATTACAATATATTATATTACAATATATTATATTATGTTATATTAAATATATTATGTTTCTGTTTCCTATTGAGAAAAATAAATCATGAATATTTATTGCATATCTTTCACCTATTACATTTAGTTTTTTTCCTTTTTTTTCTTTCATTTGTTTTATTCATAATAAGCGTTCCTTGAATACATTCAAAACAGCTTATGTCCAATGTTTAATATATTTATTTACTTATATATTTATATATTCATATATTTATATATTTATTATATATATATACACACATATATATATATATATATATATATATATATATATATTTGAATTACGTTTAATATACAAAGTTACACATATCGTGCGTGATAGCTGATGTATATGACGAGAATATTTTCGTAAATATTTATGTTCGTTCATATTTATATAAAATATAAACATATAATTATTCATACAAAATCTGTGTTACAAGTTACATAAAACTAAATAAAATAAATGTCAATCAAGATTAAAGATAATTCAAGAGATATGACAACATAAAATATATAACATATAAATGATTTCCCCAAATATATTCATCATATATTTTGTTCCATCATATAAAATTTTCCTCGGAAGAGGTCAATTAAATATGAACCTAAAACGTCGAATAAAAAGCTTCTGTAGAACGCATGGAAACAGGCAAAATGAAAATACTGCAATAGGATAAGAATTCCATACTCACGGGATGCGAAAGAAACATGGGAACATTAAAGGATGTAACTGGCTGTGAAAACAATACACAATCGGAATCCATTATCCCTAGTAAAATACAAGGAGAGCAACAAGGAGAGCATAACAAGGGCGCACTTAAAGTTCAACACAACAAACCCTGCATCAAAGCAATTCTGCTTTGCTAACACCAAAACAAGATTGCATTAGCCATGCCAATCAATTACTAAACAAAGTTCTATGAATGACGCGAGGGATACTGATACTCTAATACAAATTCCACACAATACTCAGAAGATAAATAAAGAAGACTTGTGGAAGAAAGTCAGTAGTAAAAAGAAAAACCGAAACAACCGTGAATGTCTCGTAAACAACTTCAAATGAATAATTGGGCTGGCTAAATAAATCCTCGTACCTATATCTACAGCTTTGATGGACTCGAGGAGATACCTGATGACATAACTAATAACAAAAAATAGAAAAAATAATGAAACTCCATCTCATCTTTGTTGTTAAAATTACCAACATATAGCCGCTCTCCCACCTGCTAGAAGAAATCGCCATGGGCAATTATGAAATCAAAATTATAAATAATAAGCAAGTTAAAATCTAGCCGAAAGTTGCTTGTGTCAACATAGTGAAAGACTTCAAAAACAGGAATACGGAATTTCATACATATAAACTGAAACATGAAAGTAGCTTTAAAATTGTTCTTATATATATACATCCATCATCGAACGTAGGTAACATCAGAAGGGAATTGCGGATCATGGATATATTAATATATGGAATATTAAGAAGCAAAGCAGAAAATTCTTCCGATCAAGCACCAGAAAATTCTTCCGATCATTCAATATCAAGCTAAAACCCGAAAACAATAATAAAAATATTACGAAATTAAATCATTTGTTCAATACAAAATAAAATTTGAGCCACAACACCTAAAACGTGAAATCCCTCAATGCATTAATGTCAGCAATATGACCATAAGCGTTTTTTGTTTCCATAAAATGAAAATGCGTTAAGTGCGCATCATTCAACTATTAACTACCTACACAAGGGAAGATCTAAGAACATTAAACGTTATCTAAGGCAACTATCTAGCTAATTACAAAGATTGTATGGTCTCTAAAAATCTACAAAGAAATTATTTCTTTGCATTATGGAAGAAAGTAATAACAAGCCACAATCACAAACTAATCCTGTAAACATACAGACCTGTTCATCTAGGAAAATCCTATACTTCAGTCACAAGAACTACAAATAAACAATCGACTACATATCAAAATAATAAGACTAACCAGGACCAAATAATATCTCCAAGTGCAAGAAATGTTATATAGAAAAACTACAATATATGATGAAAAAGCTAATGACTAAAAAATGGCTATAATGTTAAATACTCTAACAACTTTCATCACCAAAATGACATCAAATGGATAGAATACTTAAAATAGCAACGTGGAATTGGCGTAGAATCAACGGATTGGTTAAACATTAGTAAGAAATCAAAACTTTTATTTTCAACCAAAACATAGACATTTTACTTGTTTCTGAAACACATTTCAACAAGATTTACTTCCATATTCCTAGGTATATATTGTATCACACAATGAATCTCAATGGTAAAGCCCATGGAGAAACTGCTCTTATCATAAATAGCATCAGACATTATGAAATTGGGAAATACCGAAGAGAATTCTTGGAGATTACTAGTGGTTGAAGACCATAGTTGAAGACTGGATGTATTACTATTTTTGCCATATACCTAAATCAACACCTAAGCATATCATAAAAAATGAACAATATATAATCTTTTTTTAAAACCCTTTCTTTAAAACTCTAGATAATCGTTTTATCGCTGCAGAGAATTTACTAAACATATGCAATAGGGATCGAGATTGATTGTCAGTCATGTTTGGCGAAATGCTTTCTCTTTTATCTTCTTTTCTATTCGCATTGAATAGAATATCCAATTTATAATTAGATTGTAATTATGAGCTTCACTATTAGCTTTTTCCTGTGCATATTTTTGCTTGGACTAGAATAGAATTTTGAATACATGAGTCGCAATATTTGCTTATTAAAACAAGTTATATGTGTCACAAATATATTAATTTATTAAAACAGGTTAAATATAAAAATTTGATTTTTTAAGGAAAGTATGGATAATGTGAATGTTTCTTAGAAAATTGGATGAGTAGATTGCATGAAAGAAAAATGCCTGAATTTATCAATGGTTTGTTCATATAATTATTAATCTATTTGATAGAATTTCAGAAGATATGATTCGTAGAAAGAAGATAAAACCACATTTATAAATGGGAAAAGCAATTAGTACGAAATAAATTATAACCATTGTTGCATATGCAACAAATAGTGACAATTTTTCTGTTTACTTACTGTTATGAAATCATGGAATTATGAAATATTGATAGGTTTAGAAAAATTAAATATTCTATCTTTTAGGAGAAAATTAAAAAATCGCTAGAAAAAGGAACTTATAGTTTCCTACCGATTACTGAATACGCATTAATATAAAGGAATAAAGTCCTTGCATGAACATGCGAATGGATCGCCTTGGCGAAACTGTTGGCCAATTCGTTCTCTTCGCATATATAAATATCCAAATTAAAGTGCTAAATGAGTTTTTATTTAAATCATGTAACCCTAATAATGAATATATATATATATATATATTACAGAATATATAGAATACACAGGATAGAGTGAAAGAGTGTTATAAGAAGATTTTGAATCGGATAATATAGTGAAGAAAATATCTGATATTCTAAAATTTAAACTAAGGTTTAAAGAATTGTAGTATAGAAGAAAGGAATTATCGGTGGCGACGTATATCAAAGGTGTGTAATCAAAGCACACAAGCGTGTATTTGTTCCAGAACAAAAACCAGGAGAAACTGTTAACGCCCGGAAGCTCGCGAGATAACGTAATTCATCTAGATGATATATTAGCGATTAGCCGACGTTTCTGAAATGTAGCACCATTTTTGGGCATATAAAAGACAAGGGCAGCAAAGACGAGTCAGAGTGTGCGAAAATGGGAGAGAGTGAGAGACAGTATGCGAGAGACGAGAAAGTGTGCGAGTGACGCAGTGTGTGATAGACAGACGTCGAGTAGAGTTGCAACCGGCGAAGCTACAGAGTCAGCCGGCCTATCGACAAAAATGTGTCTGTGTTGTCTGCATAGGTTGCTGTTATGGAGCCTAGAGTGATTTGCGATAGATCTGCGGTATATAACAGATAGAGTACTAGCCCTAGTACACTATCTTGAGGCATTCCAGAGTTAATCTCTTTTAGTTGAGTGACTACTTCTCCATATTTAACTCTGAAAGTTCTATGTAGTAGATAAGATCTTATGATGGTATAGAGATGAGTTAGAAAGCTGTTTTTAATTTTATGAAGAAATTCTTGTTGCCAGACCTTGTCAAAAGCCTACGAGACATCAAGGAAAACTGCTGTATCCACTTGCTTCCATTTCGTTGTTTATTCTTTTAAGGTTTGCATTTGCTTTATGCCTACTTCGAAAAACAAATTAATGATCGGGAATCAGTCCTTGGTTCTCCATTATTATAGAGATCTTTGACAGTAAAAGTTTCTCGAATAGTTTTGATACAACAGACAGTAGACTAATTAGTCTGTACGATTCTGCAAGTTCTGCAGATTTATTATTTCTGCAAAAATTCAAGTTTCTGGATCATAATAATTTATGCTATCTTCCATTGAGGTGGAAAGGAACTCCCTTCTGAGGATTGCGTTACATAGTTGGGTGATGTATTTTATTCCCGTTTCTGGCATCTATAATACTTGATTGGTTATGAGGTCGTAACTCGCCGCCTTCTTTGGATTCAGGTTTTGCAGCTCTCCCTGCCTTGATAATAAAGAGCCATATAGTGGTATCCAGGATGGTTGAACTGATGTCATTAGAAAGCATCTTATTTTCCTCCTCCAATGTAATCTTTCGCGAGTTATGCTTAAAAATCCTGGAGAGATATCTGACGAATGTTTCAGCCTTTTCTTCTTCACTTCTGGCCCAGCTCCCGTTTTGATAGGTGGATATTGTGCGGATATTGTGCATATCAGTTATATTATTTTTATAAGCTCGAAGCCGCACTGATATCAAAGTAATTGTGATTTTTAAATAATAAACTAAAAAGTATTAAGTGGCATTATAGAAACATAGTTATTATAGAGAGAAAAGAATAGAAAAAGAGACAAGAAAAAAATAATGTATAGTTATAAATTAAAAGTATTGATACTTCATATAAAATTGATTTACGACTTAATATATTTATAAATACATGTTTGATAGCTCGCTAAAGTTGTTGCTTTTAGAAAATTTTCAATAATTGAAGAAACTGATCATTGTATCCTAATGAAATTCGATCTGAAAAATTTTCATATCATCAAAATTAATTAAGGTATAATCTTCCTTTTTTAATTAAAAAGGTAATTGAGAAATGGGAAAGAACCAAATTTAAATGATATGAACTATGACATATTGTCTCTTATAAGCAACTCTTATAAACAAAAAACAACTGTCATCAATCGTTGAAAAAATGCACTGTGCACTTTTGGAGAATTACAGATTATAGAGTATTGAAATCGCTAAGATTGTATTACAAAAGAATAAAGAATAAAATATTCAATTAATAATTTTGAATCAACTATAAATAAATTTAACCTTAAAATTATTAACTCTAAAAATATAATTATTATCAAATAAACATAAATATTTTATAATAACCTAAAATTAATTTAAATATCATTAATTCCACAAATTAATATTTTATTTTAAACTATTTAAATAAATTAATTTAATTTAAACTTTAAATTACCTTATACAAATATATAAATTTAATATTAATACTAGCAATGGTTAATACAATATTGATAAATGTTCCGACATATAACCATAATCATGACCATTTTGTTTATATTATTTACCTCCCTATGACTGATAATTGAATATAAATACAATGAATAAGCCACTCTAAAAAAATTAACCAAAGTAATTATCACTAATAAAACCATCCTCCATCCTAATAAAACTATAATCATTATAATTTCCCAAACAAAATTTAATGAAAAAGGAAATAAAGAATTAGATGAACACAATGAAAATCATCAAATTATAATTACCGGTATATGATTAATATAACCTTTATTTATAATAATTAACCGCTTATAAGAACGTATATAATATACATCAACCATTATACACATAAAATAATCCAGATGAACATAAACCATGCTATCTCTATACCGTTCTATCTCCATTAAAGAAAATATTAAACATATTATAAAATTTAATATGAACAATAGACGAATATGCTACTATCGTTTTTATATCAACTTGAACCAAATAATAACCTTATAGAAAAAGTTCCAATAACTTCCAACCTTACAAAGAAAATCTATATTTCATATATTTATCAATAAATATTCTTAAACGAATCAATTCATAATCTTTTAGTTTAGATAAAATGATAATAACCCATAAACATGAGCTTTAGGTATCATATATAAAATGAAGAAATTGGTAATTTAATAAAAAAAGAATCCGAAATACAATAAAAAAATCCCACTCATCTAATTCATACAAATTAAAATAAGTCAGATTCATCAAATTTATATCAATATTAAAATTATATCAATATAATTTTATAATATAAATCAATAAAGATAAAAATATAAATATTATATATATATATATTAGTAAATAAAAAAAACCTTTTATTGCTACTTTTATTGTAGTATATGAAAATTTGGGAAGACAAAAATTTTATATATGATAACTGCATTTATTGATAATCGAGTAAAAATACAAACGACAACTTTTAAAATTAATTAACGTATTTTCAAAGCAATCTATAAAATTCTTGTGCTATTTTATTACTATATTATTATTATATTACTAAAACATTAATCTATCATTCCAAAATCAAAAGAATAGTTGAAATGGAAATGTAATAGATCACCGCTGTCAAGATCAAAATAATTCTTTTCGCAAATAAGCGATAGCAATAATTTTTTGGTACATGGCATTATTTTTATTATCTTGAAAAAATAAAATCATCAACGAAGAGTATCACACGAACCTTTCATTTATTTAAAAGAAGAATTCGCCATCAAGCCATATGGCGAAGAAAAAAATTCTTTATCACGTACTCTAAAAATATTCTAATCGCGATAGTATTTCGACATATTTTAATCATCGTTGTTATTAAAATCTTAACGTAAATGTAAAATTTTTTACTAAATACATACTAAACTTCATATCGTACGACTATATTTTATTTATTCTCAAACTTAAAAGATGATTCAATGATAAGAAATTGGCATTAAATTCTAAAGTCATTACTGCAGTGAGTAAGTATTTTATAAGGAGCTTGATATTTCACATTACAAGACCATATTACTTCGTTTAGTATAGCAAAAATAATTAAAATCAAGAGGAACTATATTAAGAAATAAAGCCATTTTGAAAAAATTGTTTTCTGTTATAGATCGAAAATTATTTTACTCTGCTCTCATGTATGGCTTCAAACATGTAATATTAGTTACAATATGTGAGAGATAAAAATATATTTTATATTTTTAAAAATAATTGTTTAAGAAATAAAAAGTTGAAAATATTAGAAATCTTAAAAAAAATTAAAAGAAAAAATTTTCCTTGCATTCTATCTTATCTATTTTGCGAAATTATTCAAGTTATGCTTAAAAAAATTTTCGTAGAATCAAATTTAATACAGATAAATTGTTATCTTCTTTCTAGGAAAATATCATAAATTTTTAATAAATATAAATATATATTTTTTAATTTATTTTATAATTTATTTAATTTAGTTTGTAATTAATAATTTATATAATTTTATAATTAATAATATTTTAAATAATCACATATGATGGTTAGGAACCATCTAAAATTTTTATTACAAAGTATATAATTTATTTGAAATTGATTTTGATTCAGAAAAAAATAGATAATTGAATCATATTTATCTATAATGCTAAAGTATTTAATAATGTTTTAATAAATAAAAATTTCTTCATTAATAAATTTAATAAAAAATTAATTAAAGAAACATGCGATATCGAAAATTAGGAATAGACAGATTAGAGGAATATAATATAATATATATTCTGTATTTTTGTTAATATTATATTTAATATTAACTTAACATATTAATACTATATTATGTATTTTTATTAAAAAGAATATTAATAAAATTTCGAAATAGGAAAGGATTTCAGAATATTGAATTGATAATTCCGAATTTTGACTTGTCTTTAAATGAAATGATTTTTTGTTTATAAAATGCATAACTTTTATCAATAATTGACCATTATAATCTAATATCTTCTAATATTTTTCAAGCAACTTCATAATTCTTTAGTCAAAAAACTTATTCGTTGAAAAACTACTCCATACTGTTCGCTCCTTCGAAAAGCACTATTCATTCAAAGAATTCTGAAGAGAATGCAATAAAAGTGATAACCTAAAAGAACAAGATCTGAATATGAAAAGTCAAACATCTAAGCTCAGCTCCAAACATTTTTGCAGAAATAATACAATGTTGACATTATGGTAATGGAAAATGGTGTTTTTACAGTCCACCAATCATGAATCGTCTAGTTCAATTTGTCTAGTTGACCAATATATATCCGATCAATATATTGATAATTCTATTCTTCTATGAAAAAACTCACAGAATATAATTGCATCAAATTGAGAATATCTTCACTTAAATACAGCACTATTTTCGAAATGCTTTCTGCTGATTCGTCAATGATTTTCAGTGCTCGACGATTTACTTATCATTGCCTGTTATCATTTGTTTCAGAAATAGATTGCACATATTCTGAGTGAATCGCTAATACAAATGCATTCGATTAACTTTATTCAGTTCATGCAGAAAGCAAACATGAAATCAACTAACATAATAAGTTAATATAAATTTTCCATGCTCGATTTCAATATTTATTGAAATTATTATCTATAAAAATAAAAACTTCAATGTACTGCATCATACAACATAGATTGGTATTGATTAATAGCTTTATTTTATCACTCATGATATCAACTGGCCCAACTGATTAAATTTAATTTAATACTCTTACTTGACTGCGAATAGCGTCTCATATTAGAAATTCGCACTAGGCAACAGTTAGATTAAGAATATCTCTATTGATTTTATGGAAATGATTCATGGATCGTCGATAGCGATTATCAAAGTTCCAAAAATTTACGAAATCTCATGAATGTAATTCATATCGATTTAGGTTACGTTAAAATAATTCAATATAAACGATAACAAAGTCATGAATCGTAATATATAAAAATCAATCATAAGACATAAAAAAATAATACAAAATATAATGATTATACATTTTCAAAATTTGGATTGGAAATGAAGTTTTGCAAAGCTTTAACAAAAATCGCATTTATTGACTACTTTAATAATAAAATAAGAAATTTTTAATATTTTAATATTTTAATAATTTATAATTATATATCACAACCATATAAAATTTATAAAATAATTATTATATAGGTACCTGTTTTCTTTATCAATCCGTGTTCGACGTATAATTTTACGATCATTATAATGAACACAATTAGGACATAACCATACTGATAGAGTTGTATCTAACATAGCAGCTAAAACGTTTGCATCAGTTGCCCATGCAACATTTTGCACCATTGCAGCTAAAAATTTAGTTAATAAAGATATGTAAGAAATATAAAATATAAAATATAAAAGAATAAATCGTTAGAATTACAAGTAATAATTGTATAATTAATTTAGTTACATAGAAACACTTATTTATATACATTTACTAACTTATTTTACTATATAATAACATTTTACATACCTATTTTACATATTTTTCCGAAACCTGTAGTCCGTAATGCAATTAAAAATAGATCTTTATTGACATCAATTAATGCCAATTGCCGATCATTTACACTGCCGGTATAATTTAATGCCAATTGTATTACATTATACAAATGTGAATATGATTGATTTTCCATTATTGGTTTGTTGCACGGTAAATCTAAAATATGAAGTACTGAAAAAAAAAGTTTTTAAGAATATTGAAAATTGTCGAACTACTTATTTTCTATTTATTGAAATAGAGAATTAATTTTTTATTATTTGACTTATAAATCTACATTCCTTACATACATTATATTTTATTTCGTTTGTTTTATATTGTTTTATATTGTTTTATATTCATGCATATTTCTCAAGAATGATATTATTGCTTTTTTTCTGTTTATTTTTTGTTTTTTTTCTTCCGGCTATAATAACGAATGCGATATAAATGAAATTCCATAATATATGAACTCAAATGTATTAATGTAGATAAATCATAATACCATATTATTGTTCGAAAGTGTAGATACGCAGGAAAATAATATGTCAGTGAAAACGATCAGAGAGTTTAAGAAGATCGCAATAAGATGAATAATAGTTAGGGAAGGGGAAGAAAGGGGAGAGAGAGGGAAAGAGAGAGGGAGAGAGAGATTAATAATTATATATAATATATGATATACAACTATTTATAGCATAATATTTTATTAGTTTGTCCGCGAAATGAAATTTTCATGAGAGCAAAGTGATGTCTGAGAATGTAACATAAGTAATAATTGTAGATGTAAACACGAGTGCCAAAAATTCTCTTTGTTCCGCAAACAACGAAAATGGAAAAGAAAAAGCAAATACAATCTCATAACTACTTACAGTATAGTTATTTTAGCTATGATCTCTTGACTATATTTCGCTTTCCTAGCAACTCTTTTATTTAATGTGATGCTTTTAATTTTCCACAAACGTGATTTCAATGATAATTCCGCTCTCTTCCCATCAGTTTGGTTTCTTCCAGGATATAAATTATTATGTATTTATTTTTAGGTTTTATTTAAACAGTTAATTTGATAACGCACGCAACTTTTATCTGACCCACTCATAGCGCCATAAAACGGCTCATAATTGTAAATGGCACTACAATGTATGGGGGCATTAAAATTGGAAGGAATTCTAGAGGCTGTGGAAAATACTGATATCGATGTAGTAATAAAACTCTGGGAAAAACCTATTGTTTTTTTACTGAAGAATGAGTCAGAGATTGAAAAATCAAAGTTCAATCAGTTCTCCCAACAGACTCCTACCTCTTACATTCTCAAAGGTGCATAATCCCTGAAGAATGGTATTGGATGTGTGATATTGGATGTGCCACAAACGAAAAGAGAGTAAAAGCAAATTTTGGGCATTTTAAAACTCGGAAAAATCAGCTAAGAAAATAAAATCTAGCAGAAAATTCTGGTAGATAGGTAGATGTTTAAAGTAGTTAGTTTAAAGTAGATAGTTGTATAGATTAAAGGTTGAGGCGATGGATTAGTAATTTATCACTTAGAGAAAACAATTCATATTAAAAACTCTAAACAATGTCTCAGAACAATAGATGGATATAAAAGTTAACAAAAAGGGCAAAGGAAAACGAATAATGTACTTAAAAACATGAAACGTACAGACTAAAAAATAAATGTGCAATTATTATCAAGGACTTAGAAAAATTGAGGTTATATATAATAATTTTTACAGAAACAAAAAAGAAGAGCAGTGGACTGGAAATGATTAGTGAATGATTTTTATAGTGGAGTACCTAAAGAAAAGCGAGCAAAGAGACGGGTTTCTATAGTCTTAAATTCTCTGGGAAACTCAGTGTATTACTGACTGGGATCAATGTTATTGACTGGGATCGATGAAAACTTGATTGATGAAAAGAAGTTAAATTGGATACAGAAAAAGATAACAATTATAGGGATATATACTCCATCCAAGATGAAGAGGTAAACACTAAAGATCAATTCTTCTCCAAGTTCAACGGAGTATTCGCAGACATCGGAAATATAAGAATTACTCGGGAATTCTAACAGTAGAACAGAAAAAGGGATTAATAACAAAATAATGAGACTATATGGAGAAAAAGCAGTAAACGATAATGATTAATCAACATCTGCAAGTATAATAACCTAACGATAACAAACGAATTTTTCAAACATAAACGAATTCACAAATACAATCAAACCGGAATCTAAAATCAATAATCAATTATAATATTAGCAGACAAAGTGATAAGAGTAAAATAAATGATGTGAGTGTGCTTAGAGGAACAGGATGTCATTCAGACCACTATCTAGATACCACTATTTAGATCTAAAATCTTTCTACCATAGACATAGCGTTTAGAATAGTGAGGAGGAAAGAAGATAAAATTGAGAAAATTAAGAATATAAAATACAAAATAGAGAATCTAATGCAGGACTATGTATATCAAACAAACTATATCAGAAAAGATTGAACAAGAAACTAAAGGAGGAGTTGGAGAAGATTGAGGATATATATGTAGGATATGGGAAAAGAACCGTTAGTAACAGTATTTGTTGTAACGCTTGTAAGAAAAGGAAGCGTTAGAGAGGTGAGAACAATTAGTCAAGGTGCACGTAGATTAGAAAGTTGTACCCAGGTCAAAGGTCAAGTAGGCAACCCCTGGCGTAGGGATGATATGATCTGACCGGATCAAATTGATGTGTAACGATTGGCCGATGGCCCTGAGGTGGGGCGCCGCTCTGGGTATATAAAGGGCGAGCAGAGCAGAAGAAAGACAGACGCAGATCGACGGACGACGGACGCAGACCAACGGACGACCGACGAAGAACGGACGAAGAGCAGAAGAGCAACAGACGGCGAGCAGACGAACAGAAGAGCAGGCGAACAGAAGAGCAGACGTAGAAGAGAAGAAGAGCAGAAGGTGCGAACCCACGACGTGTACTAGGGAGCGGTAAGAGAGTCTCAAACGGCGAAGCTTTAGAGTCAATCGGCCTATCGGCAAGAGTTGTATCTGTGAAACAGAATAAAGAATCTCTCTACTTCTTGTTCCATCAACCTAGCGTCGAAACCCATTCATTTAATATCCAGTATCGCGTAGGAATATATAAACCCCGCTGTATTCCCTACATGTTTGGGGACTCCTGTAGGATCATTTATACCTGTTCCTACATATATGAAAATATATTAGAGAGTATTTATAGAGCTACAGATGAAGCATTGAGAAATTGAGAGAGAAGAAAGAATAGCAAGTTATGATGGACCAATGAAAATAAGCAATTGGTGAAGGAAAAAAGGTATTATATCTGAAATAGCTAAACTCAAAATCAAAAGAGAACAAAATCAGAAAAAAGATATCAGAAAAGAAACGAAGTCAAAGGAACCGTAAATACCGAGAAAAATAAGATATGGGACAAGAAATACAAGAGATAAATACTTATATCGGACAAAGATGAATTACAGAGGCATGGAAATTCATAAAAAACACAACAACAGAGAAAAGAGAAATAATACTAATTCTAACAATATCACATAAGGAATAAATGGACTAGTACAATTTATTAACAGGAAAGACCTGAATACAAAATAAGTGCGCAAATATACATTCATGTAAAAGGAGAAGAGATCAACATGAATAAAGGATATAAAAAGAACAATAATGTTTCTCAAGAATGGTAGAATATGTGAATCAGAATGCTGAACTCCTGGAAGATGAAACTGAAAAATTATATCAAATGTTGAGCAATATCATCAACCAATGTTTGAACAGACATCTAGTACCGGATCAATGGAAAGTGGCATACATTTCCTCAACACACAAAAAAGAATCCAAGAAGGATTTCAACAATTATCGAGGAATTTCGGTGACAAGTACAATGAGCCAGCTATACAAGAATTCTGAGCCACTTGATTCAGAAGGAGTATAACAATCTTGAAGAGAAAGAATAGAACGCATTCAGGACTGGAAGATTCTATACAGATAATATATTCTGTCTAAAACAAGTAATTGAGAGAAAGATAGCAAAGAATCAGGAAATCCATATAGTATGTATAAATTTACAAAAGACTATGAGACTGTATTATTTATGAAGCTATGGGAAATCCTACAAGAATCAAGTATTAACTACATTCTAATAAAAGTTTTAAAAAATTTATACGAAGCTTCAAGAATAAAACATAACAATAGCTAGTCAGTGGATTTCCCAATATCAAAAGACTATGTCAGCGATATTATATATCGCCAATACTCTTCAATATAACATTTATGCTACAAACATAAATTTTTTATAAGTTTTAATAGATTTTTATAAAAATGTGTAATCATGGATAATTGTAAATAAAAGTAAGGAAATAATTCATTTAATAAAATAAATCGTATAATAAAATAAAAAATTTCATCTACAAAGAAATTCTGGAATATTTTTGTTAATATTTTATATGTTTATTTTATATATATATATATATATATACTTAATACATTTAAAAACTATTATATAATATGATATTCATATATAATAAGACTCATATAATTTATTACAAATTAAATTTCAACAAAAAGATGCAGACGGCAGCGCACGCCAAAATATCTATACTTTTAAGATTTTATCTTTTCAAAGCATTTATTAATTTCTCTAGATTCATTTATTTATCCAATCTACATATATGGCAAGTTTTGGAATTCCTATCCCACAAATCTTTCTATATTATATTCTATATTATATCAATAATCTAATCTTTTTAACTTCTTAATCTTTCTTTTCTTTTCCTTTATAACTTACTCCACTTTTTGATATTTTTCTTCCAGCGCAACTTCTTTCTATTTTCCTAGCTGACATAATTCTTCTGCTGTTTCATATTTTTCTCTTGTCTCCTTAAGATTTGTCTCTATAAGATGATCTCTTTCTCCTTTCTTTATCTCTTGCTTCTATTATTCTTCATATCTTTTTTCCTTTTCTAGTTTCATAATCATGATTTGGTGATATGATCATAGTGGTATGATCTGAATTTATTTTGTCTCTTATTCTAAACTTTATCATTTCTTTCATGGACTTTCTTATTTACTATATAATTAATCACTTATATTATTTTTAATATCTAGCTTAATAAATTTCTCTTTCCAATCTCCAGTAATCATATTATTTCCTCCTCCTGTCTAGTCACTCTACAAAAATCTTTCCATTATTACCATCCTTACTCCTGCTTTCTATTCTTATTTCTTTTATTTCTTTTCTATTTCTTTTCTATATCTCTCCTATTCTCCTATTCTTAGAGTAAAATCACCTTATATTATCTTAATCTTTTCCCTTTTCTTTAGCATTATTTTTTATTCTTCTTTTTTTTATATTATAAACTGAACAAACTTACAATTCTTCTTTACCCTTTTTAATACCAGATCTTATTATTCCGATTTCTTCACTTTGTATTAATCAGTTTAGCTCTCTTTTTTTACCTTTTACTTATCTCATTTTCTCTTAGCTCTTCTTTTATTTATTTTTTTCATGTAATTTCTCACTCATGTGTCCTGAGTAATCTTCTCTTGATATCCTCTTTTATTTTCTTTCTTCTAACTAAATTTCACTCAAATTGATTAAATCAAATCTTTTCACGAAACTAAAAATCCATTATTTAATAACTTGGCTATCTGCTATAAAAAATTAATTTCTTACTTCTCTTTTTTTTCCTCTCTTCTCCTCTTTCTACTCTTCCTTTTTTCCTCTTTACTTCTCTTCGCCTTGTTTCTTATACAAATTTTTAGCTCGCCCAAAATTTTAATCATTTCCTCTATTATTATCTTTCTCTATTTTCAATAGTCTTTATCTTCCATCTCTCTATATCTGTTCATGTTTTCTATATATTCTGTATCCCTATTTTATCTAAAGGAATCCTTTGATCTTAACTTCCCTATCTTATTTATCCTTCCTATTAATTTTAAATCTCATTTCTAAGTCACTTAAAAATTTTCCTAATTCTTTCTAATTATTCTATACCTATTTTTCTTTGTAACATCGAGTTTCTTCACGCTTTTTTCTTCTTCCAAACCTCATCAATATCTCGTATCAAATTCATTATTTATCAAAATTGTTTAAGCATTCTGCATATCTACGCTTCTCCTCCCGTCTCTTCTTCTTTTCCTCCCTCTTCCCCCTTCTCTTTTCCTTTACTTCTGAAATGCTTGAAATGCTTTCCTTATTTCCGTATCTATAAAATTATTTCTTATTGAGATCTCTTACTTGATTTCCTCATTTTCTTTCTTTTCTTAGATAATATTACTATTTAACTTCCTTCACAATTAATTTCTCCTGTTTATTTTTTTATCTTAATTTTCTTATCTTACCCATTCTTCTTGTCTTGCTTAAATTTCATTCCGCCATAACCTCAATAATTCTTTCGAACTATTCTGTGCCTACTTTTCAATCTTCTATCTTCTATGCTTTATTCTTCTAAATGTTATCTCCCCAACATCTTTTATCCAATTATTTTTTAAATATTTTTCAAAATATATATGTATTTTGAATATTTTTGCTCGTTCTCCACTTAATCTTAGAAACTTTCTGCACCAAATCTTAGAAATCACGCAACATATTTCCATTACGCACACACATATCTAAATGTATAATATTTCAGATTATATATTTTAATATCAATGTAAATATCAATGTAAAACAAATTGTATAATTCATTATTAAAGAGAAAAGGAAAACTTGACAAATATTACAAAATATATAAGAATTTAATGAATTCAACCATTCAAAAATAAAAGCATATAAATAGCAATTATTTAAATATGCAGGGAAAAAAATTAATTAGTTATGTACTTTTAATCATGTTCAAACATCTTATGACCGAATATGAATGGTATAACTCTAACATCGAGAATGAAGAAAATGGCATTTCGCAGTGTCATCGAGAGTAATAGGAGCCTAGATACCCTAGGATGACTACAGAAGAAATTTTTATTCCAGGACAATCACGTATTCATAAATTTTATTTTGCCACTTTAGACATGCAGAAGAAAGGTACGATTCGCATTGTGCAATAAACTCTACATGCTACATGGAGCGTATGTCACTATAAGAAGAAGAAGAACAAGACATCTTACATTTTTCATTATTTTGATCCCTTATGACCAAAGTATCTGCACATAATGATATACACGGAGTATAAAGCGGTTCTTGAGTGTATTTTCTCCACTTTGGAATACCCAATAAACGACCTTGATAATTGTACAATGATACAGTATTCCATTCTACAATTAGGAAATGCCTAAAAATATAATACATGCATACAATTATATAAATATCAATTATCTCAACATGTGTGCGCGTGCGCGCGTGTGTGTATATGCACGCAGTATGTATGCAGAATGGAGAGCATAACTTGAGCACCTTAATTATTTTCATTACTATTAGATAAATTAAAATATCTTTTGAATGCTTTGATGTTTTTCATGTTCACACAAAGATTTATTATTATATCGTCGTCATTCTTTTTAAATTTTTCCTTTTATTTATAAGATCATTTTTATTTTCAAAAATAAAGTTATCCTTTTTTCGATTATCTATTGGAAAATAATAAAGCTAATTTAAGAAACATTGTAAAGCATTTATTTTTATTAAATCAAATGAAAATATGATAAAGAAGGATATTTTAGAGAAATTGTATAACGATATAAACGAAGCGTATTAAATTAATTATTGAATTAATATATAAAGCGTGGTTAAACTAATCTGATTTTATACATTGTATTTATAAACATTAAATATTTTTCTTTCCTTATAAGTCTAGAAGACATAAATACAAAATTATTCCTTTTGTTATTGAACACTGTTATGATTCATAAAACATGCAAAAAATCTTATCAGAGATTTCAAAGTGACAATTTTTATTATTCAGAAAATATCTTGTCAATCAAAAGATTAGAAAACTCGAATAATTATTAAATAAAAACTTTGCAAAAATTCAAGAACTCACGCAGCAACTTGGAGTTACCCATAAAAATAATATAAAATGAAAATTATGTGTGTGTATGTATGTGTGTGTGTGTTATAATTCTCATTTTGTATTATTTGTTATACATAAAACAATATATTATAGAAAAGAAAATATTTTGTGAAACATGTCACGCATTTCATTCTTATTATATCTACTTATAAATACATATTATGTTCTATCTTGGATAAGTGTCAAATTTCTATTATTAGCTACAATAATGTTATTATAAAGTCTCTTAGATTGCAAATAAGATTATTCCAAATAAGCAATATATTATTATATTAAATAGATACAGAAAAATTGCAATTTTTATTTACAGTTTTTAAATAGCTTAAATTCGATCTCTCTAGGCTCTCTAGATCCTCTAGATTCACCAGATCTTCCTTTAAACCTTTAGAACATCTCGAACTTTTATAAAGAAGATATAACTCATACATGGAGTTGAATCTTATTAAACTTTAGATCTCATCAGTCTTTAGTTAGTCCATTCACAGAGCAAAACTTATATTCTAATAAAGCATCTGCTTTACACAGAAAGTATTCTTATTTTATTTTACTCTAGTAAATAGAGTATCTAGTTGCATCCCGCACATAATAGCGCACATAATAAAAATGATTAAAATCCAATTATTCACCAGAATATACTTTCACTAATGTGTCCACCAATAATTCTGAACGGTCTGAGAATTCCGCAAGTTGCAAATGCCAAATATTTAACTAATCTGTAGTTCTTGACTGTATCGGAAGACTATATCTAGATTAAATTGGAAAAAATATATATTTAACAAGCAATTGGATTTCAACTTGGCGAAATTTCAACTGTGCTGGATACTCGGCAGAAAATCACAATTTGATTGATAACAAATTCCTATTATGCAAAGCAATGCGGAAACTTATTTGGGCATATAGTGTCTCATTGTACGGTATGGCCTCTAATTCAAGTATGAAAATATTACAAAAATTCTAGAACAAATACTTTAGAATTATCGTTAGTGCTCTTTGGTATGTCACCAATGATATATTACATTATGATCTTAACATTAAAGACGAAATAAGAAGACTCAGCCAGAGATGCTGATAGAGGAATATCCTAACATACGATTAATCTTATGAGAAATGCCAAGATTATCACTCAGATTAAAAAAAAGATTTCCTAAAGTAATACATTATTTTTTTATAAACTTCTTTATGACTTTCATTTGTATTCTTATGATAAACATCATCTATTTTATTTTTTATTTGTTATGCTGTATTTACCATTACATAATACCATTAAAAATTTTTATTTACTATTAAAAAACATTAAAATAACAAATATTTTCTAAAAAATTGATAAGATTTTTATTATGATAGTAGTAAAGCATTTACTATATTATGAATATTATAAATTATTTTGTTATATAACACAGAGAATTTTGAAATAGATCAATAACAGATCAGAAAAAACATTATTGCAAATGAAAAAGATAATCCTGATGAATATTGGTATGAATTGAACAATTGATTCATAAGATTTCAATATTTATAATATGCGTGTGTGGAGGAGAGATATATTTCATTTCTGCGATCAAATGTTTAAAAGTCATGCGACTTCAGAAAAAAATATATTGCGTTAAAATTTTATGATTTCTAAAGGTATATAAAGTGATGACACTGTTTTGATTATGAAATTTTATGATTTCTAAAGGTACATAAAGTGATGACACTGTTTTGATTATGAGTATTGTTTGAAGATCACGTGGAGGTGCTTTTAATTTCCTAAATGAAGAGCTAAATTTTTCATTGCATATTCTTATTTCGAGATCCTTTCAAAACATTATAATGAAAAATCTTTTCATTAAATACTTTTTGAGTTGAGTAAAAGGCTTGAAATTTATAATATTATTAGTCCAAGTATTAGTGAAAGTATATTCTGGTGAATAATTGGATTTTAATCATTTTTATTATGTGCGCTATTATGTGCGGAATGCAACTAGATACTCTATTTACTAGAGTAAAATAAAATAAGAATACTTTCTGTGTAAGGCAGATGCTTTATTAGAATATAAGTTTTGCTCTGTGAACGATACATATATTGATTTTGTCTGATAACTTTGAGTTTCCATTTTCTATCACCTTTGAATATAGGAGAGATCTTCATGTAAACGCAGAGACGCTTTTATTGTTGTCAGTCATAAGAATAGCTGTATCATCCGCATAATTTGCAGTTATAGAACTCATAATGATAAAGAGTTCTGCAGTATATAGCAGGTAGAGCATTAATCCTAGTATATCATGAGGAATTTCAGAGTTTATCACTTTTAATTGTATGACTACTTTTTCATATTTAACTATAAAAGTTCTATATGAGATAGGATTTTATAACGGCATATGGGTCAGATGAGAAGCTGTCTTTAATTTCGTAAAGTAATCCATCGTGTCAAACCTTATCAAAAGAAAGATTGTTAATATCAAGGAAAACCGCTGTATAATATTTACTTGCTTCCATATCATTATTTATTCTTTAAACGATTCTGTATAGCTGTTCTATGGTTGCATGTTTACATCGGAAACCAAACTGATGACTAGGAATTAATTTATGCTTCTCTATTATTAGGAAGAGCCTTAGGAGTAGAAGTTTCTCAAATAATTTTGATAGAGCAGGCAGTAAGCTAATCGGTTTATACAATTCAGCAGTTCTGCAATATTGCCAGGCTTCTGGATCATAATAATCTGCGCTATCTTCCTTTGCAATGGAAAAAGTGTCTGAAGATTGCATTACAAAGTTGAGTGATAAATTTTATTGGCAGCATTTACAGAACTTGATTGATTATGAAATCGTAACATAGCGCCTTCTTCGGATCCAGCTTTTTGACCACGGCTTGCACTTCTTTTAAAAAATTTCGGTGAAAAACTTTGCGAGAATATCTGGGCTGAAATGTATTCGAGAATAACTTGTTTTTCTCCATCAATATAATTTCAATTTAGGTTAAGCTTGAAGACCTTGGAAAGGTAAATAATAAGGTAAATCTGTCAGCTTTCTCTTTATCGCTTATGATCCAACTCCCATCGTGCTTCTGTATAAGCGGGTATTGTGTCTATGAGCATTTCAATCTCTTGATGGCTTTCCATAGATAGTAATTGATTACAGCAGTAGGGATCAACATGTTTAAATATTTTGGTATCTCTTGATTTCTTTCCAAGTCCAGATTTTTAAGTGCTTCGATTTAACTTAGTTTTGAATGCATAATCATCTATTGGTTTGCCACATCTTCCTCTTTTCTACTAGTTTATCTTTTATTGAAGACAGGTATTCGATATACGTGTCTAGATTACTTCATATTGATATTGCGTTCCAAGCAGCCTGTTGTGGCATGGCTTAAGTTTTCAACTGTGCAAACGATGTGGCAGTCAGTTTCTAGAGTAATAGAGTTGTCAAGAGTAGTCGTCAATTAATGAAAGTAAGGTTAGGTTGTTTTAGCGTTATAGAGAGTGCAAGGTTTGCCTTTAACCATTATTTTACTGTTTATAGTAATAATTATTGGCGAGTGATCTGAAGACAATTCATAACAGAACTTAATGCGGTAATAATTTTTAGGAATGCTCTTGATAATGCCGAAGTCCAGTAGATCAGAGATCTTTTTATTGCCAGTAGGTGAATTCCCTGTTGAAAAGGTTGTTAAGTTCATAGTATCAATCACTTTGAGGAGTTCCCGCATTTTAGATAAGATAAATTTCGATTCCCAATGCATATGTATGGCATTATAATTTCCTGCAGCGATAAAATGATTATCTAGAGTTTTAAAAAATACAAGACATTTTAGTGTGATTCAAACATTCAACTATGATGCTAGTAGCCTGCAAAGATTTTCTTTGGTATTTGCCAATTTCATAATGTCTAACACTATTTCTTATGATAAGAGTTCCTCCATGGACCTTGCCATCAAAGTCTATTGTGTATCCAGAAATACGAAAGTAACTTTTGTTAGTAAAATGTGTTTTAGAAACAAGTAAAAGTCTATATTTTGGCTGAAAATAAAAGTTTTGATTTCTCGCTACTGTTTAGCTCATCCATTGATATTCCAACATCTGTTGCTATTTTAAGTGTTCTGTCCATTTGACGTCATTTTGGTGATGAAAGTTATTAGAATATTTAACATTATAGTCATTTTTTCCATTAGCTCTTTCTATAGTTCTTATATAACGTTTGTTACATATTGTCCTGCATTTGGTCGTGTGTAGCTTCATTATTTTGGTATTTAGTCTATCGTCTATTTGTTACAGATATTTATACAATTCTTGTGACTGAAGCATAGGATCTCCCTGGTTGAGCAGCTCTAGTTTGTATAATTGTTGCAAATTTAGTTTATAATTGTGGTTTAGCTGTTATTTTTCTTCGTAATCCATGGAAAAATCGTTTCTGTAGATCTTTATAGACCATACAATCTTTGTATGACTGGATTATCCGCACAACACGAACATGAAAATCTTAGATTTTCTCTTGTGTGGATAGTTAAAAGTTAGGTAATCTTCTGCGCACTTAATGCATTTCGCTTTACGGAAATAAAAACATCTCATATAGCTGTATTTGAATAGTAATTAATGCATTAAAGAATTTCATATTTTGAATGTGATGGCTCAAATTTTATTTTGTAATGAAGAAGTGATCTGATTTCGTAGATATTTTTATTATTGTTCTCGAGTTTTAGCTCGACATAGAGAGGATTTTAGTGCCTTATTTCTTAATGTTTCATATGTAACTGTATGTTCTTAATCTTCAATTTAATTTCTGAAGTTGTTCGATAAAGAATGCATCTATTTAAGGACAATTTTAAAGCCCTTTTCTTTCTTCAGTTTATATGTGTAAAATTCCGTATTCCAGCTTTTGACTTCTTTATCTATGACATAAGCAATAGAACTTTTGAGTTGGATTTGTTCATTATTTCTAATTTTGATTTTATAATCACCAATGTCGATTTCTTCTAATAGTTGAGAGAACGGCTGTTGATAACTCTAGCAACAAATGAGTGGAGATTTGATTGCTTTTTACTTTTTCGTTATTACTTATGTCGTCGAGTATCTTTTCGAGTCCATCAAAGTTGTTAGATATAAATTTATTTATCATACGAAAGCAAGAAATGGAAACCATAATAACATATATAAGATATATAACTATAATAATAACTATAATAAACTATAATAATAATAATAATAATACATATAACTATAAATATAACATGTCGATAGATACTGGATATTCCCTGCACATTCCCTGAAATTAAATGAATATCACTTTAGTTGGTAATATTTTATAAATATTTATTAATACTGCACAGTTCTTTCATTACAAGTATTTTTGTAAGTATTTTACTTCGTATAGGTACTTCGTATTTCTTGGCTTAGGCTAAAATTACAACAAATGAATAAATGAAATGTTAAACACCTTTATATTTTTTTGGTGGTAAGAATAAAGCAATAAAAACTATTAGTGATTAGAGAAAAAATTTGCTCATCACCAACAAAATCTTGAAATTAAAATTAAAATCATAATTATTATCAGTGAAATTACGCTTATAATCTTGTCTCTCTCTCTCTCTCTCTCTCTCTCTCTCTCTCTCTCTCTCTCTCTCTCTCTCTTTCTCCTTCATATTATTTTCATAAATGCACATAAGTACTAGATAATAACTGAATAAAATAACCATTATAATAAACCATTACAATAATTTAAGATTAATTATACAATAAGAAATCAATAGAACAAAGAAAATATTATAATCAAATTATTTGGATTGAAATAAATGTGAAATTAACCAAAATATATTAAAGTTATGTACTAAAGAGAAAAATTAATTATTTAAAAACTTTGACAATAAATTGTTTAAAAATTGGGGAATGAAAATATAAACCATGTTGAGAAAAAGCAAAACGAGGACAAGAAAAGATTTACTTATAAACGACGTATTTCTATAAATTATAACGAAATTACAAGGCAAAAATTTATTTTGCTATTAGATATTACTATTAAAAATATAATAAAATTATAACAGATATCATCTAAAAAATCTTTTTATAAATAGAAAATCATATTAATCCTTTGCATATCGGAAATTTTCTCCGATTCCCGGGTCTTCTACTAAGGACTCCATCATTTTCCATCAATAGTAGAAAACTGATCGTTTTAAGTATCAAATAATAAATATCAAAACAAATTACTGTATTCGAATGATGATTGCCATACAACTTACTATATAAGAACAAGAAACTTTTACAATTTATATTTTTCTAATATGTAATAACGTTTCAAACAATCAGGAACATGCAATGCGATTCATTAGAACAAATAATACAATAATAATTTGTTTGTAGTCTTTCACACGAAATTTTTCTATTTTAGCATACAATATAGTTTCTGTTTCTTCTTTTCATATGACTAATATAATTATTATTCTATAATTTACCATTTAGTCTATTACCTGAAGAGGAATGGAAAAAAGAGAATATAAAAAAAAGCAAAGACATATTCATAATTCTTGGAAATTACTTGTTAATACATTAATTAACAATGTTGTTTACAAATCTTACATGGAATATAGATTCTTCATCTTTTTTTCCTAATTATCGATAGAGTGCATAATAATAGCATAATAATAACATACATTTTCAAACTACAATAAAACAATAAAATAATTTTCTTCACTATTTTAAAGATTTTTATAAAAAATAATATGTAAGAATATGTAGATATGTAAATATATTAACGCGAGTAATACTAGTCATATTCACCAGATAATTTTGTATTGTTGCAAAGTTATTAACTGATAACATATTCCCAGTACATTCCTGCATGATTTTAAATGCTAAAGAATGTAATAATTTTTTTCTTTTTCCACACAAGAAGCATAACAGATTATTTTTTCTTCATGTTATTGTTTCTTCTGTTTCAAATTTTGAATTGTTGATTTGTAATGTATTCTCTTTTGATTAATTTTGATTTTTCCAGTAAAATGAAATCTTAAGAAAACATATATTCATAAAAAATCTTGCATTTATGCATCTTGCATAATAATGACTAATCTTTTTGTGTTTCTTTGAAAGGAACATCCGAGTTATTTGCTAGATTTATAATGTCGCCATGGACAACTGAATGTAGAGAGTTAAGATATTTATGATATTATGAAAAAAGCAAATATGAATCGTGTAATTATTTGCAAAATATTACAAAAATCTGAAATATCAAAGATTAAAATTCCTAAAATTAAACTGCAATGTAATCAAATTTTATATATAAATATCAATAAGGCTTATAGAAAATTTAAGTATAATGAACATAAAAATAAAAATGATAAAAAAATGTTTTATTTATTTTTATAATGGTAAAATCAATGCAAAATTAATTAATAGAATAACATATTAATATAACATCATAAAAATGATGTACTTAGAACCACATAATTAATTAAAAGTAATCTATTTACGAAAATTCTGAAAGAAACAATTGTAATTATTATAATAGTATAAAATGCTTTCCATGTTTTATTCTCTCCATATTTAAAAATTTTAACAAGTTAAAGAAATCAAATTGCTAAATTACCTTATGAATGTGTAAAAATTATATTGGCAAATATAAGTAAATATTATTAACTAATAGATTTTCTGAAATATTTACATAAAAGATTACATTAAAAATTACATGAACAATTAAAAATTGATTATTTTATTCATCTTAAATAAGGAAGAACTAATCAATCATTAATTGAAAATACTGATTGTTTTATGAAATAATGTTTATTACATTTTGAAAATTGATAATCGAATATGTTGCATGTAGTCCTATATTGATATATATTTAAAAATGTTTAAGTAACATTTGTAGGGAAATCTCTTCAAGGAAAGGAAAGAAGGCGAAGGGAGAAAGGAAAACCTTCAATTAGAAGAATATGATTTAATGTATAATGGATAAGTTTAAATGGTACTATGGACAGCAATCGAATCATTTAAACGGATTATATGTGACTCGGATTGATCAACTGACTGAGGACAAAAAACCTTCTAAACACACTACTTCGAACTTATATACTATTTCTGCGATATCAAGAGACCAATTCTTCACAAATGGCCGACTTTGATAGAAAGAATTCATCAGCAAATAATAATTGTATAGATATTAATCGATTTCGATAAGCGACAATTTCTCATTGATTCGCTTCGATTCTAAATTGGAATTATAATTATAGGCAATTGTTACAGACAATTATTAACTATATAATTATAGACAAAATAAATGCAACTTGCAATATTAAATTATTCTATAATTCTATAATTCATAATTTCTAGTGCTGTATTGAGAGAGATGTTATGTTTAAAAAAAAATTAATATAAAAATTTTTAAATTAATTAATAATTTAAGCTTAAATAATTTAAACTTTTCTATGCACTTAAAACCAATACTTTACATTGTTATTTCTTACTCTTCATCTTTTTATTTCTTTTTATTTATTATATCTTTATTTATTATATCTTTTATCATATTTTCTAATTTTCTATTGTAATTATATTATAGGAATAAAGCTTATTTATTATTTCATATTTTATATAATAAAAAAATATTAAAGTTACTCCAAAATCATAATTAAAATAGTGCTATAATTTTAAATAAAGTTATTAATTAAAATAAGATATTAAAATAATATTATAATTATTAATTGTGATTTTCATTTCCTTCATTTTTTGTTTTGTTTATTTTCTACAAGAATTCCTTTTATATTCTTTCATCATTTATTTTTTTATTCTAGAGATAAGATTCGTAAGATTTATAATAAACATTTTTCTTGGATTAATTTTATTTTATAATTAAATGATAATATCAATTTACAATTATATAAAAATTTTATTATTTCTCATCTAACATAATAATACAAGATAATTAATGAATAGTTAAATAGATAATATTTATATTCAAAATTATCTTTCCATTATGTTAGAAAAAGTAAATTGAATTATTGCTTTGCATCGATAAAAATGAAATGATTTTGACAAAATAAAAATTATTTTATGTTTAGTTTCTTGTTTGATAATAAATTTACTATTTAAATTTATTTATTATTTTTTTAATATCCAGATATTCAAGAATTAAATTTTCATAGTAAATATTGTTAATATCTGTTAGAAATATAACATTTTTATATTTATAATAACTGTATAAATTATCAAACTTATTTAAGATATTTTTCATTTCATTAGAACTTCTATTTTTCTCATTTGTTGATCTTAATTAAATCAAACTAATTTAATTAATAAGAATATGTCATTTTATCTAAATTTACATTATTTCTATTGGTTACTCGCCAGTCGATCAAAGCTGGTTGAAGACAGCCTACTTCATACTATATCGATGGATATTCAGATAGATTTCAGATATAGAAATACCTTTAAGTTTGAACTTTACTTGTTTTTTTAATCTGTACTCTATTTATACTTTATATAAAATGGGTGCACCTTCATTCGCATCAATCCGCAGTGCTTAAAATTCACGATACAAACAATTATATCTAACATCTTCTTCAGTTTCTAAATCAGAACTAACATTGGACAGAACTACTGCTGAATTGAGAGCGGATAAAGATCTTACTCGTTTTTTATAAGCTACTGTTGATCGTTATTAGAAATCGTCCTTTGTTGAAAATAAGAGAAGCCGCGATGTATCATCACAACAAAAATATCGATGGCTTTTTCTAACAATATGGCACCATTTGGCACTCCCCGAGCTACTTAATCCAGAATCAGAAGATGGCTCGCTTGTAATCTTCTGATTTACATTGACGCTTTTTATAGGGCATGATTATATTCTGATTCTTAACTCTTCCTATTCTGATTGTCATGCTAATCCCTAGTTCAAGGACGCTGCGTAATATTGTAACGTTTCCACTGGGCTCCGATTTATATTTCCGATCTCTAAGCTTGGCTCAATAGGTGACAGAAATTCGAATAATTTCATTCGATAATCTTTACTCAAAATATTAAATATATAATTATATAAAAACAATAAGTTTTTTTGATATTGAAAATAATATTTCATTTTTTTCTTTTTCATATTTTGTTGTCTAAAAATATTGTGTTGTAATTTATGTTTCATATGATTCAAATGTGAATCAAATGTGAATGTGAATGTGATCATTTATGTTTCACATATTCTTCTTATAATTAAATATTTTTGTTCAATAAATTCAATAAGTATCTTTTAATGACAAATTTAATTGGCTGATATTTAACTTTGTTATAAAATTTTTCTCGATATTATTATTTATCAATAATATTTATAATAGTATTTTTAATCACAATTTATGTGTTATTTAGAATTTAATAATATTTTATAATTAAATTATATTGTTTTCGTTCTAATAATTTTAAAGTAAATCTTTAAAGCACTTTAAATTAGTTTTTTCTAATTTGTTTTAAATAATTTTTTAGTTTATCATTTAGATCTCTTTGCATTAGCAACCAATCAATTTTAAAGCTTAAATTTTTCTCTTTACCTTCCATATAGCCAAGCTCATATTTTTAACATTTAATTTAATTAGTATTTGAGTTAATTAGTAGCCAGCAGTTTCTTAGTTTTAATTTCAGTTTTAACATAGTAGAATATTATGTGGAAAAATGACAGATCGAAAACATTTATTTTGTAAAATTTTAAAAATAAAAAAATGTCTTTAAATTACAAATGAAAAATAATTTTTGAATGCAAAAACAATATTAGTTAATAATGAAGTAAGAAAATTTATTATTATGAAAAATTTGCTAAATATGAAATTAAATTCTATTGATATATTAAGAATAACTTTAAAGAAAGAATTACAAATAAAATATTAGCAGCTACAAAAACATGAAGAAATTACATTTTTAAATGTATTTTTTTACAGATAGACTATATAAGAAGCTTTAATTAATATTTTATGTCATTCATGATAATAATAAAAGATAATTAATTATTGTAAAGAAAATACTTTGACAAATAAAAAAAAATATTTTACATAGAATATATTGATTAAATTTTATAAATAAAGCATTAAAAACGATGTAAATAACAACGTAAATAAAAACTATTATAAATATGCACATAAAATCAAATTGATTGAATCAAGTGATAGTTAAGAGATATATATGATAATGATAATTATTAACAAGCTAGTTTACATATTGAATAAAAGATATCTCATATTTTAATTTTTTTAACAATTGTTTATTTAGTTTCGAGGGTAAAAATAGAGATGCTTTTAATAAACCATTTATTAATAATCATCTTCAAAAATTACAAACTTCAATTATACATGATCAAAAATATTGAAATAAGAATTTAAAGAAATGTCTAAAAAAATAACGAATTATAATTATAAATTATATGCTCAATGCTTAAAAAATAAATTTAACAAGAATATATATCGAATAATATAATATTAAATAATATTCACATTAATAATAAAAAATAATAAGTAATAATATTGTTAGCAACTCACCGGGAACTAATCTACGCTGATTGGAAGCTATTGAATTAACACTTAGGGAGTGGATACTCGGATATGGATTCGGTAATAGAAAGATGAGATAATAGAAAACTTTGTTTTTTATTATATATTAGAAATATATCTTTTAAAATTATAATTGTTAGAAATTTGCCGATTGATAAACGTTGGTTGGAGTCAGTTGCTGAACTAATAATTAGAGAGTGGATATTCGAAAGTGAATTGGGGTTGAAAATGAATATCCTGCGGTTTAATTATTTAATAGCTGCAAAATGATAGAAGTAATGATCCGTTAATAGAATTCGTATATCTGTCAAGGATGAGTTCCGTAAAGTTAAAAATTCGCTTAGAACTACTGTTTCCACGCACGTTCGTCGTAGGAGATCGAGATGAAACTATATTAAAACAAAGGCCTTGATAATAGCGGTAACCATTGTATATCGAAATCAAATGAAACCGTGATTTCTCATTATCGCTAAGATATCAACAGATTTTTTGCGATAACGCATTGGAAGTTGCTTCCTCCACTAAATTACTCGATCTACCCGAGATCAGATGGATAGATAATTCGCTTAATTTCGATTGGCAATTATTCACGGTTTTGATCTAAAGGATGTGGCGCGATTAAAGATGCCGTCAAAGTCCAAATAATAATCATTAGCATTTTTCATTTTTCATTTTCATTTTTGTGTATATCATATGTTTTGTAAAAAAAACGATTGTAAACGAAATTGTTTGTGCATATACATATATGTAAATTACTTTCTCTATTTTAAAATAATATGTATTTTTATATTATTTTCATTTATTTATTTATTTTTATTTTATTTTTATTTATTTTATTTATTTTTACATTATTTTAATATTATGCTGATTGTTTACATAATTAATAAATATAACAGATACAAAATACTAATCTAGAATAGATATAAAATAATATAATACTAAAATATTGTAATATATTTAAAATATCCTACTTTATACTTTCCTCTTATTTAATTTTCTGATATAATAACTTTTCTAGCAATACTTTATACATATTAATGCACATTGTTCTTTCGTTTTAATTTTTTTATCTGGTTGGGATTAGTATTCATTTTGTTTGTCTCTTTTATATTATCTAACTCAACGTAGATCCTTAGAAGTAGACCTCATAAAACTCATAGAAGGTTCATAGAAACTCATAGAAATAACTCATAGAAATAGATGCTTCTCAGGTTTTTTGTTCGTCTAAAACGCCTCATGTTTAATACATTTTCATTATGCTGTGGCGAGATTCATTCAAATATGCAGTGCATCTTCTTTTATTGAAAAT
This sequence comes from Eciton burchellii, assembly GCA_020341155.1. Taxonomy (NCBI): domain Eukaryota; kingdom Metazoa; phylum Arthropoda; class Insecta; order Hymenoptera; family Formicidae; genus Eciton; species Eciton burchellii. The sequence continues at coordinate 966,259 of JAHMML010000024.1, forward strand.
GAACTACATAATGGACAAATCCATTTTGCGCATACGTTGTCTTGAAAAGATTCTCATAGTAGTTTTCTTCTGGAGAAAGCAGATCGCTCTCTGGGAAGCTCTTCCAACTTCTAGATTCTTTTAGACTCTTCTAGATTTCTAGACTCTAATTCTCAGTTTTTCCTTTAGATCGGACTTCACCTTAATATAGAGATTCTCCATCCAACCTTTTTGAGTATTATCGGCTGATTTAGCTGCATCCATTAACACTCAACCGAATATTATGCGATATGCTACTGGCTCTCCAAAATGTCCATATCGGAAGTCATCTATCATTAGGGAAGAATCGACTTCTGATATCACATGAATTGATGATATATCATAGCCAGAATCTAATTTAAGCTTTCTAATGTATTTCCTCTGCAAATCCTTTGACACGGTTTAAATGAAGTCAAACATGGCAAGATAAATGCTAATAGTAAAGATACCGTCTTGTTCGTTATCTAATGGTTTGAGGTATGAGTTATTCTAATTTTTGTATTTTTCTTTGCTAATTTACTTTTTTTAATTTTTGAATTACTAAATTTATAATTGAAATTTCTAATATAAGTTGTTATTTCAGCGACCATTTCATTATTTTCATAAGCGTCATTATTGTATAGGACATCATTTGATCTATGCCGAATTTGCTTTTATTACATGCCAAAATGGTCAGTTTTCTGGATGATCATTAGTAGAAACAATATCAGTATTATGGAATACATAGAACTATAGAACTAGTTTTTAACGATATCGTTTGCCGATAACGATTCGATTTCCCTGTACTTATTCTTTGCAAATCAGAAACAGTGAACTCTTCATCTCCGTATTGCGAACTGCCATGCGACTCTTTATAATAAAGAAAGATATCGAATGCAAAAGCGCGCGAACCGAAACTAAGTTTCTTGATCTTGAAATCAGCTTAACCATGACCGTCGTCAATAACACTTTTTGGTCGAGGTAACCACACTGACGATTTGCGTCGGTTTCTCGTCAATGCTTGCAATTTTCAAAGTTGCAGCCGATTTATCTAAATTGGACTGCAAAGTCGCAGACGCAAAAGCGCCTAGATGAAGAAGCGTGTCTCTTGATAGTCTCGATATCGAATGACGAATAATTTGAATGGTTTGGGCCAAAACAAATGAACCAAGCTAGTCTTGCATACCTGGCTACGCCTTTTCCCACTCGAAAATTCTTAGAACTTTCTACGAGATAATAGTGCGAACTTTCTTTTATTGAGCACCAAACGTGCTTATTGGTGTTTGTAGCATTGAGTGAAACTTTAATCCATTGTCCGGATTTTTTGCCCACAATAGTGTTTATGGCTAGCTTAGATCAATACTCCTTTCGCAGCCTTTTTCTTCAGAATGATAACCTAATTTGATAAAAATATTTTCAGATCAAATATAGAGATCTTCTAATTGGACAGACGTGATCTGCCCTAATGTTTAAGAGTTTCCTTGATAAACTTTGTTAAAACATATACAAAATACTTCGTTAAAACATATACAAAAATATGGTCGAGTTGAACTTCCGTCCATTTCCTCAAGCGCATGAATTGCTCGAAAATGTCAATCAAAGCGTTGGTACCCACCGCCATTAACTTGACAAGCGACTTGCTCTTAAATTGCTAATTTATATAACTCTCGATCCGTGAATTATGACAGTGTAACACAGTTCCATGCTATATTATAGCCTTCCGCACTAAACGCAAGCTTGCTGCTGATCTGATTTGTCGGACCCATGAGACAATCCTTGAGATAATGCATCTTCTTGATGCATCTTCTATCGACTTCTTATCGTGGACCATTGATTTGAATATATCCCTAAACTCACATTTGATAGCCATCAAATTCCATGAATATAACCTTTGATATCAGTATTTCAATACGCAATATTAATGGCATAAGAGTGAATTGAGTTTCCGGAGGGTTCCCAATTATTCAAGAGAACCTTGAACTTTGATTTTGTGAGATAATAATTCTCCACATCAAGAAAACTGTCATTTTCCCTATAATCGGTGGAAATTATACCGTCTCATTTTTGCAAAGCAACGTAAGTGCTAACCACTTGCGACTAATAATTTTCCAATAGATCTGTACGATGTTGAACATTCGTATAAGAGGTTATTCTTCTCAATCTTCTTAAAGTTTTGAAATGAGTCCAATATTAGTCATCTGAGTATTTAACATTTCCTTTAGTTTGTCGCGTGATATTATAAGTATTCAGGCATAAGGCAAGCTAAAGGCAATTGTGAAAAACATGCTAAAAACTGGCAATCGTGATATTCGCAATATCACGAACGAAGAATTTCGATCATAGACGCAATAAACGCGATGAACAAAGCCTACTAAGTGTGCAATGCGCTAGGAGAGAAACGTCGCATAAGTAGATTTCATGGGGATCATTACTCTAACAGTTTTGCTAGGGAACGAGGCCTCCCACTCTAAGTCGCTATATGGCCATATGGCGAGGCGAAGTCTAGTATTGCTAATAATTTTTATAAGCAAAAAAAAGAAAGATAGTATTCAAAAAGAATGATAATGATATCATTGTCTTTCAATAAAGAGATACTTGGGATGTAAGATTGCTATGGATACAATATACTCCTATTATAATAGTAAATTCAAAGAATTTCCATAATACTGATATTGTTTCTACTAATGATCATCCGGAAAACTGGCCATTTTGGCATGTAATAAAAACAAATTCGGCATAGATCAAATGATGTCCTATGTAATAACGATGCTTATGAAAATAATGAAATGGTCACTGAAATACAATTTATATTAGAAATTTCAATTATAAATTTAGTGATTCAAAAACTAAAAAAAGTAAATTAGCAAAGAAAAATACAAAGATTAGGATAACTCATGGAACCATTAGTGGAATTATTAAACCATTTTAATGCAATATACAATATCTAGAAATTTCGAAAACTTGTTTTTATTTTATCTTATATTCTATTCCAAACATAGCATAAGCTGAGCCAATGCTTTAAACTTGGCTTTTAAATAACATGAATTATACACAGTTACGCAAAGTAGTTTTCACAATTAGCTTACATAAGATAGCTAAGATATAATTCTATTGAGATATAATCCTATTTGCACACAAACTCATACTTAAAGAGATGCGTTATTTCGAAGGCACTGCAAGCAAAGCAATATAGGAAAAAGGGCAATGCATGCAATTGATGTTCATTTAAAGTAGTCTTGAGTGGTAATCAAGTGGTAATCTTCTAGAGTTATAAAACCGAGCATCATCTATTCTGTCGTAATAAACGCAGCTTATTCTTAATTCAACTTCCATTATGTGCGAAATACAATTCCATAATCAAGCTTTAAATTCCAATGTATAATAAAATGATTTATAGATTGATATTAAAATACATTTATATATATTATTTTATCAAATATATCTTTTCATGAATTTTTATTTCTTTAACATTCCCAATTAAATTACTTTTCTTTACAATTCATTCGCATCTCAAAATAAAATGCTAAGAACACAATCTAGAGAGTATTTCAACGAAATTTTTAATAGTAAAACAAAGTAAAACAAGTGTTACGTCCTAATTGTTAGTATTTAAGCACGAACAAGATTCGATATAAGATATGTATTTTCGGGCATTAATGAATAATGTGATTTTCCTCAGATATAGCCCGTGATCAAAGTTATTTCGCGAGAGTAAATTCTTTCGTTACTCAGTTTCGGTAACTTCTGTTACCGGAAATCAGTAAGAGCGATTCATCGTGTTGGTGTTTAGTGTCCTGCGAGAAGCGAGAAACTAAGCCACGCTAGCACATTCATTACTGAGTTACATTGACTATCCAGATATTATAACTGTTAAGTAATTGTACGATTAAAGAAAGTCGTTTGTTTTTCAATGATTTTCATCTTTATTGAACATTCTCTCGGACCGGCAATGAAATAAATATATAAATGGTGTTATGCGAAACATCGAAGGCGCATTAACATTGTTTTTGGTCCTCCGAGCTGGATAGCTGATATTCGAATGTATCAGTACATTGTTGGTGAAATGGACAGTTAAATATAAAGGATCATCTCTGTTGCTGTGGCCATCAAGTGCACGTTGCTAGGATCACCACTATGATCACCACGAGCTGGATCAGAAGCCGCGTTCGTGCCTCTATCTTTCTCGAACTCGAATCTCACGTGAGGATCACATGCTATGGTACACATTCCTGGGAAAGCTTTCGACTCCCAGAGCTTAATGAAGTGTAATACCAAGTTCACAAAAAGGACGTTCAGCGTCGATCTGTATCGCGACGCCTTCTCGCTATGTTGCATACAAGCAACAAAAAGTGTAACAACGGTGCTTAATACATTGCGTTGATTCGCATCTCGCGTGCAATTTCTGGGATCAAGTGCTTGATATAGGAACGCTGTCGATACAATCCAGCATTTCTTGCGCCCTACGTTGATCACGCATGCCGCGGCGCTTCTTCGTAGTATCACATACACACAAGTCTGCCAGTTTATCTGGGATCCAGTGGATCTGTCCAGTGGAACTGTCCAGTTCTAGGACGATTCTTCGAGTTTACGTGCGATCATGTCTAAAGATCTCCGTAAATTTCTTACGGAGCAAATCACTACAAACGGTTTGATCAAACGAGTCATCATTAATTATAAAAGGTTCACCAAGCCAAGTATCACCCTTCAAAAAACAAAAGGATGTTTATCTAATTTAAAGATATTTTGGAAGAAGACTCAACTTGTCTATAGTATGGTAAGCATCACCCTTGCGGTAACAGCTGAGAACAGAAAGAAGCTATCTTACTTCCTTCAAGACGAATTCCTCGCTGCCGAGGATGCCTATAACGAAGCTATGAATCAACTTCAGGACACGATAAACAATTTTGTAAAACCGGATAGGTTTTGCAAAAACCGCATCTACATGCGACGGTAGTACTGACTTTTTTTTTTAGCTCCATTTATACTTCAGTCTCGCTACCAGTGGTCTTGCGAGACGTTGTCAAATCTTTTGTGTTTCTCCATCTAGGTTTATTATTGCTTTTTGTTTTTGTTCTGGATAGTTTAGTTTATGGAGTTGGCGTTTGCCTTGCAGGAAAMCCCCTGCCGCTGGTTTCCCAGGAAGATTGCTGTGTTGCGTTTCTGCTTTACAGTCCTTCAACATCTTGGATGTCCGGTGTAGACACCCTGTGCGCTCACGCTAGCCCGCCCGCCAGCTGTGCTGACCGGCAGTCCAGCTCGAGCGCCTTTGTAGTGTTGGACTTCAACTAATTAAAAACCTGCTTTTCATCATGCGGATCTGTTTCCCGCGTTTCTGCTTTTGGACTGATATTCTTCGTCCCTTAGTCTCTTTTCCATCTCCTTTACAAAAAGTTGGAATTCTTTGCGTTTGTCTTTGTCTTGTAGTATTTTTGTTAGATTTGGTTCTGTATCGTGTAGACGTCTTAGTTCACTCTTTGTGCATAATTCCCAAAGACGTTTCGTTGTTTGTGCGCTACCGCACGTGCATTTATCGCTTTCCTTCAAAGTCATCTGCGCTAGTTTTGCTGCGAATGGTCCATGTTCTGTCAGGAAGTGGACCATTTCCGGCGTTGAATCGTAGTCCGCCTCTTTTCTGCTGCGAAGATCTGGGTATACTTCGTGTGTCCATTAGCCTTTTTTTGTTTCAAGCCATCTGTTATTCCATGTATCGTTTAGGAACTCCTCTAGTTTTCTTTCCTGTGATATCTTGTCATTTCTGTTAGAGTTTTTGTCTTGTTGTGTTTTCATTGCTTTTATTGCTATTTGCAAATCTAGTGGTGGTGTGTTGGTGACTATCTGCAAGCTTTCCACAGGTGTTGTTGAGTACGCCCTGTACATCCTCCGGAGGACTGCTCTCTGGACGGTTAGAGCTTTTCTCCGATTTTGGACTTTCTTGTATTCATCTGCAAATATTTGAATTGTATGTATGTTACTACGCTTAGAAAAATGGCGTTGTAGTATACTTTGAACTTCCTAGGATGGATGTTATATTTTCTAGTTGCTAGTGTCAGGATCCTGTTGAGTTGTGCCTTTGCTTTCTCCAAGGATACGTTGATGTGTTTGGAGAAGTTGAGTTTCTGATCCAAGATGACGCCTAGATACCTTGTGTCTTCTTTTACTGGAAGGATGGTTGTCCTTAGTTTTATTATTGGCTTTCTCTTTAATGTTTTTCCAAATACTATTGCCATTGTTTTAATAGGCGACATCGTCATCTTGTATCTTTGGCACCAGTTGTGGATTGTTTTTACTGCTGTGTTTGCTTTGATTTCTAGTTCCCTGCGGCTGTTTCCACTTATGAGGATGCACAGATCATCAGCGTATGCTGCAAAGTCTGTTATACTTTCTTTTTTATCAAGGAGGCTTAGCAGGTTGTCTAGGTATGTGTTTCACAATATGGGTCCCAGAATGGGCCCTGCGGACATCCTCGGTTGATCTTTTTCCTTGCAATGCATTCCGGTGTCCTTATTTGGACCTCTCGRCCYTCGAAGTAAGATTSGAGYAGATTGTAGACGTRAGGGGGTATATGGAGGTCCTTTAGGAGGGAGAAGAGTCTTGGCCAGGACATGCGGTCGAAAGCACCGGAGAAGTCTACGAACAAGCCCAGTACATAGGTTGTAATCCTGGTTTTTATTTTGTCTACTATGTGGCTTATTGCATCCACCGTGGATTTTCCCTTCTTATAGCCATATTGTTTTGGGTGAGGTTTTTCTTGTTGCTCTAGGTAGGAGTGTAGGCATGCSTGTATCGCTTTTTCTATGATTTTTYCCTGGATGTTCAGTAGGCATATAGGTCGGTATGACTTTGCATCTTGTGGTTCTTTATCTCCACCTTTGTATATGAGAGACAGTTCTGCTTTCTTGTGTTGTGTAGGGAAATATCCCTTTCTGAAACAATCATTTATTATTTGGGTCAGGAACGGCGCCGTTATATCAAAGGTCTTTTGATATATTTCAGCTTTGATCCCGTCTGGACCCGGTCTTTTATTTGGTTTTAGTGTATGGATGTATTTTCTTATTTTGCTCACCTCTACGACGTCCTCTTCCTCTGTGAATAGTCTGTCTCCTTTTAATGCTTCGTCGTCTGTTAGGAATAAGCATTTTATTATCTCATTTGCAGTTTCTTGCCAGACTACAGTCATGGATCCGTCTGCCTTCTTAATGGTGAACATGAGGTTTTTAGTTTGTTTGCTACTATTCCGTATGTGATGGACCATAGATTTCTGTTCATGTTGTCCTCAACGTATTTCTTCCAGGTGTTTTCTTTGGCGGATCGTATTGCTGTCTTGTACTTTTGAAGGCAGTTTCGGAAGGCGTTTTTTGCTCTCTCCCTGGCTTCTAGGTCGAGTGTTTTGTTTAATCTTCTTCTATACAGACGTGTTTGTTTTTTCATTTTTGTGAGTTCGGAAGTCCACCATGTTATCTCCCGCCATCCATTTATGTGTGTTTTCGGGATTGTCTTATCGCAGGCCTTGGTTATCCAGTTTGTAAATTCTGTCGTGGCTTCTCTCGGATTTCTTGAAAGGCTTGATGGTTCCGTTCTTGTTAGTTCTTCGCGTAATTTTTCCCAATCTGCTCTTCCTAGGTTGTATGTCGGTCTTTTCAGTTTTGCCTGTCGCCGGTCAGTGCCCATATCGAAGTCCAGTTCTATGATGTTATGATCGCTGCTGATCTCACTTGGCACTACCTTCCAGCCCATCTTTCTGTCTTGGAGCGTTCCCTTCAGGGATTTCGATGTTGGATTCGTTGTTTGTGTATCCCCGATATGTTGATGGTTGTCCTGGCTCATTTGCTACTTGGAGTCCAAGGTTCCATAGTGTTTCCTCGACAATTTCTCCCTTTTGGTCCGTGACTAAGGAGAACCATAAGCTCGACTTCGCATTTACGTCTGCGCARTACRCTATRTTACTTTGTTGCGTTAGCAGGCTCATGTTGCTTAATTTGGACATATGATCCTCTATCGGATCGCTGAATTGGCAATATTGGTTGATGATGTAGAAGCTTTTTCGGTTTAGCTGTGCTTCGACCATGTGCGTGTCGGTTCCTTGACTTATTTTCGTGACGACCAGGTTTCTCTTGTATATTATAATTGCAGCCATTGAATCTTTGCTATAGAAGATGCTAGTGCTTGTTGCTGTCACACTTGCTAGTTTGCCGTATCTTATTGCAGGTTCCTGAATGCATGCTATATCCACCTTGTGTCTGTTGCAGTACTCTTTTAGTTCTGTCATTGCTGTCAGACTTCTTCCTGTGTTCATCTGAACTATTTTGAGATAGCGTGCTGCTTCCTTAGTCGCCATAGTCGGTATTTTCCTGTTGTCTTTGGTAGAATGTTTCGTAGGTAGGACAGTCCTTACACACACAGTGTGACAGTTTGGTGTTGCATTTTAGTTTTCTTTTGCTGTATGGTATGCAGACTTGATTTTCGGACTTGCAGTCAGCCTTTTTGTGGTCCGTTGCTCCGCACCTTCCACAGCGTTCCTCGCCGGAGCAGTGCTTGGCCATGTGTCCCAGATCGTGGCATTTCGTGCATCTTGCGACTTGCATGAAATCTCTCACTTTGAGTGAGGTAAATCCCATGTACAATCTGTTCCCTTGCTGTACTATATGTTTTCGCATCCTAGGATCCGTTTGTATGACCCAGTAGACCGTTGGTTTGTCCCTGGGTCCGGTCTTGAATCTTGGGATTATTATGTCTTCTCCCTCAATGGAAAGTTCGTCTAAGTTCTGTTGTTTAATGCTCTCTTTCAATTCGCTTGCTGTTAGCGAGCTGTCTACCTCATATATTATCATAAGCGGGTTTTTCTTTCTTGGTTCTTCTATCTTGAGTGTGGTGGTGGTGGTGTGGTGGTGTGGTGTGGTGGTTTTGGATGGTCCTTGAATTTTTGTAAGTCGCTTCGTGTGTCAAACTCCATTATTATCGAGTTTGCTCTAATTCCCTTTAGTTTTATTTTATCAGTTTTTGGATTTATCTTATTTGTTAGTTCATCTTTTATTTTTTTTGATGTTTTATCTTTGTTGTTACTCTGTACAAAGAGAACATGTTTCTTCGGTGCGTTACATGTAGTGCGTTGTACCTGTTTGGACCTTTTTGTTACACTTGCATATGTGGTGTGCTCCGGATTTCTTCCTTTAGCGTGTGCACTGCGCTTTGCAACCCAGCGCTCCTGCTCTCTTCTTTGATCAGTTTATTTTGTATTTCTTGTATTTCGTCTTGCATTTCGTCTTGCATTTCGTTATTCATTTGTGTGATCAGTTGTATCACCTCTTCCGTTTTTTGGTTTGCGTATGTCTTTATGACTTTCGCAGTTCTCATATCGTCAGTTATAGTTTGTTTTAGTTTGTTCATGCATTTGGAGATTTTTCTTAAATATTCTTCTGATGAGCAAGTCATCTGGTATTGCTGGACGCGATGCGTTTTTCCTCCCTCTCTTCCTCTCCACCTCTTCTCTTCCATGCTCTCCCCTCCATATTATTGGAGGAGAGTATCGGATTACTTCGGCAGTGTCTGGCGTTCACTACCCTCGCCGTTATCTAGTGACTTGTCGGCCGAGCAGCTTGCCATCTTACCGATTTATTGTTTTATTAGCTATCTGATTCTTCCGTCTTTTCTGCTTGGCAGCACTGAGGAGGTTCTTTTACCCCCGCAGCGATTTCTTTCGTGGCGGTCACTACGTCACAGATATAGATGTAAATATATATATAGATATAGGTATATCTAATTTTATGATAGTCCTCCGAAGGTTTGTGCTCTTCTGGTCGATTCGAAATCAACCGTGCTGGCACTGGAAGACTTCTTTGGCTTGGAGCATGCAAGACTAGATTAGAATAGAGCGGCCATGAGGGAGTTAGTCCCCACAGTGTACTTTCTTTCGTCTCTGTTGCTTGATTCCTTCTTCAGGTTGATTTGTCTGTTTATCCCGACGGTTTTTCGAGACCGCCCTCTCGACTTCAACTGTCCAGTGTTTTAGCAGGCACTTCCCAGAAATTAAGAAAGCGAAGTTATTGCGGACGACGAGGCTTCTCGATGCGTATCACATGCGATCACAGCGCCAACCCGGTAGTACTGACTCTACTTTTCGCGACGCGACGAAATTGCTCGTTATACCTACCGCGTATTGCACTTCCGATAAATTTTCCAAATGGAAAAATTTCCGCCATACTTTCTAATCTCTAGTCGATTCTAATGATGCAATGTCGAATACGTTAAAGTTTCACTATTTAAAATCGAGCGTTACTGGTGATGCCGCATCATTAATCAATAAATTGCAAATTTCTCATGATAATTATACTTCTACGTGGAAGATATTAGTGGAGGAATATAATGATAAAAGAGCGTTAATAGATATGCACATTTATTCATTCGTTGGTTTAGCGAAGCAAATCCGAAAGTGTTAGTATCAAATTAAAGGAACTGCCAGACATAATATCAGCCGCGCTCGCCGCGTTGTCAAATCTTGGATATCCCGTCAGTCAGTAGAACTATCTCCTAGTATATATTATTTCAGAGAAATTTAGTTCAAAAACACGAAACGAATGGAACCTAAAACGTTGGGATTCTAAGAAATATGCCTCGTTTAAAGAAATAAACGCATTTCTGACTTTCCATATTCGCGGACTTTCCGACTCTATAGATGCGTTTAGTATCGTTACAAACAGTTCGCGAAATAAATCTCGTTCCTCAATTAATAGCGTATCGGTTAAAAAATGTATCAATTGCATCAGCTCGCATAGTTCATCAAGGAGCGAGGAATTTCTGTCAATCGGGCAATGCAGTACTCTTGCTAGAAAAAAGCAATTTTGCTTCAATTGTCTACGGTCGGATCACTTCACATCGAAATGCCCCAGTAAATCGCGATATATGCATTATCGTCGCATGCATCATTCGTTATTACATCTCGTAGAAGGCGAGATCGCTAAAGTACCCGTGGACCAAGCGCCAGCTGCCGACGATTCAGAAACGCAAACGAGTTCAAAGACTTCTTCCTTTGTCGGAAACGCTACGGTCGTAAATGTTCACGCGAACCGAAGTTCCGCGTACATTTAATGTACTTCTCGCTATCACATAGGTAAATCGTATCGCGAAAAGTCGTTGTGTTAAAGTACGCACGTTATTCGTTCAGGGATCGACTCTCAGTTTTATTTCTGAGTCTCAGACTTTATGTCAGATTTCGCGAACAAAAGGACAACGCGCCGGTCTTCAAATACGTCGCTTTGGAGAAAATTATACCAGCTATGCGAGATCGAAGGTTTCGTTCAAATGGGCTCTTATATTCAATCCGGACCGATGTTTCCGTTAATGGCGTACATCTTTCCGCGCATTACATCATACGCAGTCTCGCAAGTTCAGCCCTTCAAGTCATGATCACATTTACGCGACCTTCCGCTGGATGATCTGAATCCAGCGAGTCAGCAACCGATTCATTTGCTAATTGACTTGTATGGATCGCTGTGGTTAGACGATCTCCATCAAGATCCATTGGGCACACCTACGTATGCTCAAAAAATGTGTCATGCTAAAAAAACCGCGATTTGTTGATCATATCTGATCCTACAAATATCGTTCCGCGCAATGCGGACAAAGCTCAGGTGTGGCTTTGCATTTCCGAAAGCGACACAAATTCGTTGCTACGTAAATTTTGGGAAGATGAGGAAATTTCTCAGAATCTACCTCTTAAAGAAGAGGACAAAAAATATAAGAAATATTTCGTCTCTATTCATCCTCGCACGTCAGAAGATAGATACAGAATGCGATTATCTTTCAAGACAGCTTCTCCAAAAGAGATAGGTGAATTTATTACCGATAGTCACCGCCCTGTACATATGACTGGAGAATAGATTATAATCTCAGCCTGAGATTAGCAAAGAATAATATGATTTTCTTCACGAATATCTTGAGCTTGGTCACATGGAGCCCAACGGAGAGTGAGGCTTCGCCATTCCGTCTATGTTCCGCATCATGCTGTTGTTCGCGACTCAAGCAATACCATAAAATTACACGTCGGGTTTGACGCCTTGTGTAAAAATCGTCACGGTACTTCGCTTAATGATCATCTGTTGGTCGGACTAAAGTTGCAACAAGATTTGCCGGCCATAATAGCTCGGTAGCGTCAGTGGCGTTATATATATACTGCGGATATTGCAAAATGTTTCGTCAAATTTTGATATATCCCGTGGATGCTAATTTTCAGCGATTACTTTGGCAATCAACTCCCGAATCCTCGTTGCAATTCCGATTACTTACCGTTACGTACGATCTAACATCTGCTCCTTATCTCGCGATGCATGTTCTTAAGCAACTTAAGATAGATGATGGTCACTTATTTTCGGCCACTGTTTCGATTAAAAGCTCGATTTATGTTGACGATACGTTCTTCGGCAACGATGACATTCACGAGTTGCGTGAAACGAGAAATCGACTTAATGAAAAGGAGAGGATTTCAATTGCCGAAAGTGGGCCGCGAATACGCCGAAACTTTTAGAAGATATTCTCCGTAGTCAACTCGACCTCGCGGATCATTTTCTTGCGAAGGATTAAACACTAAAAATTTTTGGGTTATCTTGGCTGCCACGCGAAGACAACTTTTGTTTCGTGATAGCTCCGTCGGCCACGGCTCCTCCTACAAGACGTTGAATTTTATGGTTTATGGCTCAACTTTACGAGTTGAGGCGAGCCCACTGAAATGGGCTGCGCCTGTCATTATTGTAGCAAAGATTTTGCTTCAAGAGCTCTGGTTGCTCAAGAATGATTGAGATGCAAGACTTGACCAATACCGCAAGACTTGATACAACATTGATTAGATTACGTTGATGATCTGCCGTACATGATGCGTGCTCGTATTCTACGCTGGACCGGCCAGGCCAAAGAAAATCTATCGTTAGAAATGCACGGATTTATTGAAACATCGAATCGTGCTTACGCTGCCGTAGTATTTGAGAATAATTCACGTTTCGATTAATTTTCAGGTTAGCATAATCAAAACAAAGATTGTCCCGGTAAAAACTATTAGCATTCCTCGAAAATTAAACACTGTCGTGCTATTAAATCGACTGCTCTTATGAATAATAATCGCTTTCTTGGATCGCTTTCTTTGTCGAATGCTCCAATCTGGATGGATGGACTGATTCCATAATAGCTTTGGTATTAAAACAGCATCCATCAAAGTTTGCAACACTTATATTATAAATCGAGTTTCAAAGTTCAAATTTCGTTACCAAACGTTACGTGGAAACACGTTTCTTCAAAGGAAAATCTCGTCCATTATGCCTCATGCGGGCGATGCTTGTCATCGTCAATGTCAGCGATGCTTCTGTCATCATATGACTTATGGTGGAATGGTCCCCTTGGTTGAAGCGCGACTCCACTATCTAGCCGAAACATGATCCCGCGATCGACGCAACGAATGCGGAGAAAATTTCCGCAGAAGATTACTGCACATCATGTTGATTGTGCGAGCGAGTGGGAATTTTCCCATCGATATTCGAGCTAATACGAGTATACAGTTTACGTTCGTAGATTTATTGGAAATTCAAAACGAAAGAAAAATTTCCAAATTGGGAAGGAATTACCGATAGAAGTCTCCGTGTTATGCGAAGCCATTCAATTTTAATTCCAAAGGTTCGCACAAAAGGCTTATTTCTCAAAGGAATATAGTGCAATTAAGCAATAACGCACTGATTCCGAATTCTAGTTCACTAAAAGCGTTAAACCATATACTGAGAAGAGATGAATTACTTCGTCTTGGCGGGCGGTTGCGAAATGCCGCCATCCGATATCGCGAAAAATATTCTATCATACTGCCGAGACACCGCATGTCAGAGCTTCTCATAGACCATGCGCATCGAGCTATTCTTCATGGCAGTATGCTACGCACTTTAAGACAAGAATACTGGATTTTAGACGGTCGCAATCTTGTTAAAACATATCCATCAGTGTGTGATTTGCGCCAATCGACAAAAATTCCGATTCAATTAATGGAAGACTTGTCCAAACTACGAGTTAATTCCTCGTCGCCATTTTTTCATACCGGTTGATTATGCAGAACCATTCAGCATACTGTTCGTGGGACGTGGTCAAAGGACTCGGAAATATTATGTAGCGTTATTCGTGTGCCTAGCTACAAAGGCAATCCATTTAGAGAGTGTAGAAAATTACGCTACCAGTTTTCTAACAGCGTTTCGTCAATTCGTAAGTCGACACGGTTTACCTATTCATATATATAGTGATAACAGTACAAACTTTCACGGTGCCGATCAAAAACTTCAGACGAGTTTCCAGACGATGAGTTCGGATCTGACTTTGCAGGTCGTCCTAGCAAATAATAGCATATACTGGCTTTTATTTCTTCGGCCGCGCCTCATTTCAGAGGATTTTGGCAAGCCGGGGTTAAAAGTTTTAAGTTTCATCTCCGGCGAATTATCAGTTTTCGTACACTTTCTAAGTCTGAATTTGCGACATTGTGTCAAATTTAAGCATGCCTAAATTCGCGTCCGACCGCTACACTTAGCGATGATCCTAACGATTAATCATCATTGACGTCGGGCATTTTCTTATTGGCCGGCTTGTTTGCGTCCCGAAAGAATCAGTACTCAAGATTGATGCGAATCAGCTGTCGCGATAGCAGTTGGTGCAAGCTATGCAGAAATTTGGCGCCTTTGGTCGAAAGATTACGTGCACTCATTGTTTGAAATAAATGGTCAAAGTCACAATCGAATGTTAAAGTCAACGATTTAGTCATAGTTAGAAATCCGCAACTTCTCGCTTCTCGATAGGAGTTGGCTCGTGTTGTACAAATGCATCCAGGTTCGAATGGATATGTCCATGTAGTGAGCTTACGTGCATTGGAACGCGAAGCACCTTAGAATAAATACGCATTCATGTAAGCTTCATTGTATAAAGTTAACGATAATCTTATTGTAAATATCCGTTCTGTGTTAGAATTCTGTTTTTTTTTATCGTTACCGTGTATCGCGAGCGGAATTATCATTGTAAATATATCAGAATATCATCTTCATTTCGGATATGAGGTGGGCGATAAGAATTTAATGTTAAGGATATTAATGTTAATGATAAATGTTAATGATAAATGTTAAGAATTTCATATGTGTTGTCTTTGGTTTGAAATGTTCTCAATGCAAACAAGCATACATCGAATATAAGTCACAAAGCAAAATTGACCGTTGCTATAGTTGCCAAGAGAAAGGTTGTTATCGCTCAGCAGTTACCAAGCAAATTGTGTCTTCAGTGTTCTGCGAGAAGCAAGAAGCTAAGCAACGGTAGCATGTTTATTACTGAGTTAAAGTATCCAGATATTGTAACTATTAAGTAATTGTACGATTAAAGAAAGTTGTTTGTTTTTTAACAACTCTCATCTTTATTGTATACTCGGACCGAGAATAAAATAAATATATAAACGGTGTTGCACGAAACATCGAAGGCGCGTTACCAAATATATAAATATAAATATATTCTTCCTCTCAAAAATACAAAGTTATGCATTTCTTTGCATTTTTTAGTAAATGCAAAAAGAAAAAGTATATAAAAAAGGATAAATATACATAAGAAATTTTTTTAAAAGTTATTTCAGCATTCATTTTCATTAAAATAATATTTAATATTAATTTTTAAATTTACTGTATATATTTTCTTTTCATTTATAAAGTTTTTTTTATGAAAAAAGATATATATATATTATTTTGCATTTTTAAAAGTTGTTTTTCAATTGTATTCATTTTCATTTCTTTCAAAGTTGTTTCATATTAATTTGAAGAAGAAGGATATATACATAGATCCATATTTTTTATATCTTTTTACATGTTTTTCGTTTTATACATATTTTAATATATATATTTTGTATATATTTTTAATATATATATATATATATATATTTCTTCTTGAAATTAAAATGAAATATGTTAAACTTAAACTTGAAAAGAAATGAAAGAAATTGAAATAATTTTGTTAAAGATTCTTATAGGCTTTATTCTTTGTCGGGAATTTTGGACACTCGAAAAAACCCAATGTAAGCAATGTGTCAAGCATGTGTCAATGATGAGTCCCAGAGTAACGGATATAGATCGTAAACCGTTGCTGAAACAAAGAGTATCGCCTTTTCCTTGATAGTTACCAGGCGCCTGTATCCTCAGTGTAGCGCGAGACATCCGAGGCACTTGTTCAGAGTAAGAATCGAAATACTATAACTGCTAATTCGTTTGCCAATTAAAAGAAGGTAAAAAGGTAGATAGTTATCTATGTCTCTTATCTTTACCCGTCACCCTATCCAGAATCGGCATAAATAAATATTTGAGCAGTGTGGAGCGAATTTATATCGAGGCGCTCTAATAAATTTTCAAACAGATTTTATAAACATTGATGAAAGCGGAAGTCTAAAGTGTGAAATATTGAATTTTAACTATTAATAAATAAAATTAGAAGGCATTAATGAATTCAATTACACATGCACATGCGCGCGCACGTATATTATATATATGTGTATAAGTGTATTATATATATATATATATATATATATATATATATATATATACATATATATATATATAATGTATGTATATAATATTAAAAACATATTTTAATTACTTACTTTTCTGCCAGAAATATAGCAGAGATGATATTTCCTTTCAAATTAAAAATTACTGGTGTATTCCAATTTGTAACAGAATATATATGACATTGCAAGGGTGTGATCACAACTAAATGATCAAAACCAAACTGTAGAAGCACTACACGATCAGAAATTTCTAAAACTTCGCAGACATCATTACCAATTTCTTTAATTTCAATCATTTTCCTTTTTATTAATGTCGCTTCGTAATTATCCCATTCTAATCTTCTGTAACATAAAATTTATAAAATAATATTACAATAATAATATATTAACGTTAAAGATAATTATATAATAAAATATAAATAATAAATAATAAAAAAGATAATAATATTTAAAGTTTTTCTTATAATGATATAATAAAATACATTAAATACTAAATCACAATATTTATATTGTTCTTCACTTTACAAAAAAGTAATATTAATGAAAACAATTAATAATTTAGCAAAAATTATAAAATATTCCTCACAAAGACAAAAATCATAATGTTTAAAAATCTATTAAATTTATTAAAAATCAAGATATTAAAAAAAGTTGTAATATAATATTATATTATATATATAATAATTACTAAAATGCATTATATAAAATTAATAAATGGCGCTACGGATGCCTATATCATGCAACCTTTATATAATAGACAATACTATATCATACATTATTTCAATATTATTCATAATTTTCTTATTATAAAGATTCATCATGTATTACAATTTATATAATCTCTATAACTTCGCAATTATACTTCATACAAATTTTAAAACAATCATTAAAACATGATTTCAAGATGAATTTGTACAAATTAATGAATAATGCTTCTTAAAAACATGGAAAATATACACAATCATATATGCAATTTATGATTACATTGAAATCACAATATGGCGTAATGACCGGAAAATTTTCACAGTGGAAGTCTTTCAGAATATCTGATTGCAATCTAATCGCATAAACTCAAAATTAAATTCAATGAAGCAATTTACATGGATATTTGCCTCTTCGATATCCATCCAATATTTATACGAATTTCATTACATTACATATTATTATTGTATCGCAAAAAATATAAAGTTATATATACCGATACGGACAACCTAGTTTACTACATTGAATATGAAACTCTATACATAATATTTTAAAATGCGACATTAATAGATTCGACACAAGCGATTACATGATAGATAAAACAATGTACAATATCCAATTTGTTATCATAAAATGCCATATTTAATGAGAGACAAAAACAACGCGATCATGATGGAATTCATCTGATTTAAAGCAAATGTATATGTATGTATGTATATGCCTCATGTTTGATAGCAATATAAAACGAATCAAGTGCGTTAAGAGTAATGTCAAAGCTAAATCGATAATGCATAATACTTATAAGATAAAATTAAAATAATGCTATAAGAATATTATATACGATCAAAAGATGGACATCACGAGATATACATTGTATTCGAAATGAAAATCACTTTAAGTTTGTAAGAAAATAAACAATATATTGTGCCGGATTCTATAAATGCATTGTTATAGAGATATTATAAAATATCATTATAACTAAAAAACTCATTTTTGTATGTATATATATAATATAGATTGTAACAAATAATCTCTCATTATTTTGACTTTTCCAAGCTTTTTGAGATTCTTCCAAAATCTCTATATGAGACCAATGTTGATCATCTGGACATTCAATAATTCCTCCATTTTCAAAGCATTATGAATCCTCTGTGCGTAGTTGTGACACTATTATGCGTTCAAATCGAGCGTACTTTCGCAATCGCGAAGCTCAGCGCTGCGTCTCTTAGACGCAATACGTTGCATGAAGTCTTCCTAAATAGACATGATATGCGCGGGAATGTCAAAACACCTAGGTGAATTGCAGAACCGGATCGCCAGTCTATCACTCTCGTTACTCGTGGTGGAAATATAATCTCCACTCCAGTGTCCTCACTCTGCAACACGCGAGACGAAGCCTGCCTAATAGGCACGAAGCGCGCGGGGAGCACGTACGCGCGTACATCTACAAAGCCTACAGCCTAAGCCTATTTCTTCTCTCGCGGTCTCAGGAAAGTTCTAGAACTTTCTAGAATCTTCGGCACGAACTTATGCAGTATTACTATCCCTTAACTCGATCGAACCTTGCACGTACTATGCTGCGTCCGGCTTTAACTTTCTCAAATTCAAATGTCCAAGATTCAGTGACCCACAAATCCGACTCGAAGGACTAAAAATATGTTGATGCAATATTCGATCGATCGAAGCGCCAGTTGGAATCAGCTAATTTCCCGTACACATTGGATACTCGGAAGTGAACTCAGGCAATAAGTAACACCTTCAAATTGAGCTACGCACGATTTTAATCTGTAGAATTATCTATTATGTATTCGTTCGTGGAACATCCGTTTACCATACATAAAGTTTACTTTCTTGGCCAACGATAGTTAACATCCGTATTATATGTTTAATATGAACTGCGATTTAATAGCGATCGAGGCCTTCGTACTCAATGATCACTGTAGACCAAAACACACGCGGGCAATATCTCGATTCAATCTGTTTGTTTTCCCGCCTGTTGCATGTTCCCCACTCAGTATCTCATGTATCAGAATTATGGATCCAAAAGGCCAAACGTCCAAGGTATATAGATGTATACATACAAATACAAATACAGATATCGATACAGATATAAATATAGTTATATAGATATAGAATGTTTTATTCGAATTATTAACTTATTTTCATATACCTACTTTTTAGGGAAATATAAGATTATTTATTTCAGCGCGACCAGAAGACTTTATAGAATGCAGAATTCCGTTATATTAAATAATATTGTGTAATATATATTCTATATATATACAAAACGAATATATATAAAAAACAGGTATTAGAAGAAAAAAACGTATGTATTAAGTAACATATGTAAATAAATACATTGTTTTTTCATTTATATGTTTTTAAACATATAATTTCTTTATAATGAAATCTCTCTCATCGAATACGTAATTATTACTAATATTATATTCATTCGGAGTGTAATATCTATCGCAGTATTTATAAAAAGTCTAAAAATTCCAAGATCTCTTTTTACTATTTTTATCACCTATTCGACAAACAATACAAGTCATGCTAAACTTGGGACTCTGACGATCAAGATATATAAGATAACTTTGTGATACAATTCCCATTCAAGTACATTCTTATCCCATATAAAACAACGATATAAAACACATAGTACAAGTTGTCTCAGGGACATTAAGACAAAGCACAAGTTGTCTCAGGGACATTAAGAATATAGAGAATATCGAGTCATAAGCCGAATTGAAGTCTTCTAGGATTACATATAACTGTGTATCTTTCCTCGAGGTAAGATTCCATTTTTTACCTGATTCCCATCATTTGTACAAATACAATTCCATAATCAGGTTTTAAATCCAAATTTATAACTAAGTTGTAAATTGATATTAGAATATATTTTAATATTTTGTTTTACCAAATGCATATTTTCTTAATTTCCTCTTTTAACATTCTTAGTCTGATTATTTTCTTTTACATTCATATTTCTGAATCGAACGTGCTCCTGATAATTAATAGCCATTCAATAATAGACAACATACAAAAAATTTAGAAAAAATAGAGAGAAAATGAAGAACACGTGTGCAAAGCAAAAAATTAATTATAGAAAAGAAAAAGAATAGATATGGAGTTGGAAGATTCAGTATCGCGCAGATTCCTTCTTCGCAGATTCGTATTAAGCGATATATTTTTTCATTTTCTCTTGCTAGTCCCCGCGTTTATCGCGCATAGAGTAACGTGATGTAGGAATTTCTGCTCCTTTTTTTCCAGAATTAGAAGCAATCTTTCTTTGCTACTCATATACAATACCAATATCTTCATCTTCATCGAATACAGATTGAATGAGATAGACAGAACATCTGTTACTTAATAATATCAATTAAAAAAGAGAATGCAAGAATTCTATATCAGAGACTACATAACGATTTTTACTCGATTCAATACAAATGAAAATAAATCCATGAACGCAATAATAAGCTTCCAGCTTATTTATTAAATAATAATAATAACAAATATAACAAATATCCATATAAAGCAATTGACTCATTAATATTCTTAATAGAATTCATCCGAATATTATATAATTTATTTTTTAATTATTCATTTTTCAATCATTTTCTATCAAATGCATTGACATGTTAAATATATTTTTAAATATCTGATTGGAGCTATAGAAATAAAATATTCCAGATCAGGATGTATCCTTAATTGGTTTTCCTGAAGTCAATTATACCAAAGATGAAACAAGGTGATATATCTTTTCATTATCTGGAGATTCTATTTTATAATATTCAATAAAAATGCCAAAGATTCCATTTCATAATATTCAATAAAAGTGCATGCTCATGAATGATTGAAGTAGAATACATAATATAGAGCTGATAAAAGATTGTTAGAAGGTGAAGATTATAATGAAAATATCTGCGCGGCAGTTTTCACAACGGTCCGAATTAGAAGCGAACGATCCGGCTATCGTCTAGTGTTTGTTTATTTAAATTCTTTAATTGTTAATTGTTATGGAAAACGTAAGAGTTAATTCACGTAATTGAAAAACATCTCGAGTCTTTAATGCCTTTTATCTGTTTTTTTGCTATTCAAAAATGGTATAAAAACTTTAAAACCTTGATTCGAGCTAGAATCCATTATTATCCATCGGATAATGTTAATCACACTATATTAAACTATATCTTTTAATAGAAGTTTCACGGTATCTGTATTACCCCCTTCTCCTTCGTCGGTTCCCTTCTCTATTTCCGCTTGTAAGTTCATTCGAAATAGAACTGCTCATATTCTGTGATATATCTGTGACATTCTTATATATAAAACTATATCACTTTTCTGTGATTTCAATTGCTCAAATCGAACTTGGGAAACATCTCTCGATGGCATTCTCATCTGTGAAATTATATCGATTTTGTGAATGTTAGAAGAGCATCACTAGAGAAATCATGACAGAAAAAGAGTTAAATAATGATGAATTGTACGTTGACAAGTCGAAGAAAGAGTTGAGAAAATTAAACTTGCAAATAGAAATAAAAATAGTAGAAATAAAACTGTATTATATTAACAATTATTTGCAAACCAATGAATTTAATGGAGAATAGAGACGGAAATCAAGGAATGAAGAAAAAATAAGAATAATGAAAGTAATAAAAATATTGACAGTTCCGTCATCGAAATAACAAACAATAATGATTATTATTTAACGATATATGTAATTCCAGATGCATACATGAATTATAGTTTATTATTCCGGATTTGTTAAAATATTTAATTAATCAAAATTAATGCAACAGTAATGAGATGTATTGATAATACTTATGCGACACTTGCGAAATATCAGAGATTTTTAACTGTTCGGAACTTGGCGGTATCTTTAGTCGTGCTGCATCTTTTAGATCAGAGCCGTGAACAATTGAGATATAGTGGGCTGTCTTCCGATCCCAAGTAGATTGAGTTATTCGGCAAGGAGGAATTCCCAACTCGTATTAGCGGAAAATCCGTCAGCATCTTAGCGACAATTACAAAACGTGGCTTCTTTTGATCAACGGTTGTCGCTAAATGAAAGGTCAATGATCAATAAGGCCTTTGTTTATATATTCATATATTTATATATTTTAATCCTATTTCGATCTTCATGCATGACGGACGTAGTCCGACGGACGTAGGAGACAGTAGTTTGTTACGAATCTCTAACTGAATAAATCTTATTCACGAGGAACGTACATCCCGTCAACCGATCATTATTTTCATCGTTTTGCAACTATTAAACGGTTAAAACTCAATTGCAGAATATTAATTTCACTTCCATATCCGAGCATCCACCTCCAAATGTTAGCAACCTCCAGCGTTGATCGACCGAAGAATCTTTAATATCAACATAAATATAAAACAGACTGCATGCAATGTAGATAATCAGGGGCAAATTAAAATTGGAAATTAAACAAGAAATAGAAGATTTGATAAAGAACCATAAGCCGCAACTAAACGAAATTAAAATGAAATGAAGAAATTAAATAAAAATGAATATTACATTAAAAAATGAAATATTCATTTATCGGCAATTGCGAAGTCTTGCACCTACCAAGATATTGTAATCATATTGATACATGATAATACAATTATGATAAATTAATTACATAATAGGATTATAGCCAGTATTTAAGAATATGCTAACCCAACAACATATTAGAAAAAAAAACAATGTCATACAATTATATGATCAAGATTATAATCAAGAAAATAATAATCGATATTTTCTATCTTAATGACCAATCGTCTGCAAAAGTCAATATTATTTAGTGCTGATTTAAGATATTTTTCCATGTTTCTATAACAAAATTACCTTTATTGTTCCGGATAGGTGTATAGAATATGAAATTTTGAAAATGATTGGTCTACAATTCATCTGCAATTCTAAAGATTCATAAATACTATTTTTCAAAAATTAATTACATATGGTGCTGTTTTTTTAGAATTTATTTAGATCACCTGATAATTCTGTCATATAATATAAAAGAATGCGTGCGAAAATTGTGAGACGTTTTGATTATAGCGAGCGAACATAGCTATTGGAAACTCTCCAATCAATCAGTACCGGTTAGAATTAGCCAATTTTACTCTATACAAATGAATATGGATATGGATATAGATATGGATTTGAATAATAAAGAATACTTTCAAACTGAGCTTCACCCGGGGTTTAATTTATATACTGTTTATACTATATACAAATGTATGTATGTTCGTTGAACAGCTCGTATTTGAAATCCACGATATAAACAGCGATATTTAATATCCATTTCGGTAAATAAGGAAAGATGGGATAATAAAGGGAGAGAGAAATTTAGGGAAGAAATGGGGAGAATACAATATAAGATAAGGGAAATAAAAAAAATGGAAGAAATGAAAGAAAAAATTAAAAACGTAATGGAAAAGAACGAGAAAAAGGAAAGAAGAAAGTATAAAGGAAAAAGAAGATGGTAGGATGAATGCAGAGAGGAAAAAAGTAAAGTGAAGAACGCATTGAGGAGATGGAAGAGAGAAGATGGGGAAGGAGAGGAATATAAAAGAAAAAAAAGAATACAAAAAGTTATTTGAGAAGAAAAAAGAGAAAGAGAGAGAAAGAATGAAAGAAATTAAACAAGCAAAGACTATAGGAACTGATAAATAAAGAAAAAAAAGAAGAATAAGAATAAATGAAGTTTAAAATTTAGTTTAAAAAATGAAGAGAATATTTTATGAAAGGGAAATATTTTTTGGAAAGAAAAAATGGTAAGAGAGGGAAGAGAAAGGGAAGAAAAGATAGAGGAGACAGAGATTGAGAAGGAAGAAGTATAGAATAGGGAAAGATAGAGAAAAGATAGGATACCGAATGAACTATGAGAGATGAAATATGGAAGAGAGAAGGTAAAGAATTTGGGGTGGGAGATATATAAAAAGGTATGGAAAGGAGAAAACTCACCAGAAGAATGATAGGAAAGAATAATTGTATCAATATTAAAGAAAAAGAAAAGGAGAAAATGTAAGGGATTATAGAAATGTTATTGTCCATACTAAGAACCATATTAAGAGATCATACTATCCATTACAAAATATATGCAGCAATACTAGCAGAAAGACTAAGGAAGAAGATGGAGGAGAAAGGAATACTATAGGATAGCCAGGCAGAGTTCAGGAAAGAAACAGGGACTATGGACCAAATATATGCTCTAAACTAGCTAATTAATAGATAAATAAGTAAAAAAGAAGGAAGTATGACGGCAGTGCTCATAGATTTGAGGGCATTTGCCTCGGTAGATAGAAATGTTCTGATGAAAACAATGATAGAAAAAAGGATCAGAGAAGGATTAGTGATAAGGATAGAACAGATAATAAGAGAAACGAAGAATAAGGCGAGGATAAGAGCACAGATAGGAGAAGAATTGTGGATGGTAAGAGGGATTAGATAAGGTTATCCTTTAAATCCGATTTTATTTAATATATTAATTAAATAGATATGGAAGAGGATATGGCAAAGGGAAGATGGAGTGAAGTAAAATTGAGAGGAGAATAGATATATTTGCTCGCAGACGACATATGCAGATGATATTGGCAGAAGAAGAACAAGAGATGAGGAATCTAGTAGCTAGATTGGAGAGAAACTTGAAAAGGAAAGGTTTGAAGTTGAATGAAGAAAATGATGAGATTTAGAAAAGGAGGAGATAAAAGATAGAAAATAAATTGGATGTGGAGAGGAAAAAGATTAGAGAAAGTAAAGGAATTTAAACATTTAGGATATTACATACAAGGAAACGGAGGATAACAGACACAGATAAGAGAGAGGAAGAAAAAAACAGCAGTAGCAATGCGAAAGATATGGGGAACAGGAAAAAAGATTTGGGGAAAGAAATAGAAAACAAGGATATAGCTATATGACACATTATGGACATGAGAGTATAGCACGGAAATCTGGGGATGGAAGGAAAGAAGAGAAATAAAATGGTATACGAGAGATTTATAAGATGGACAATGGGAGTAGATTGGAGAACATCAGGATATATGATAAAAAGTGAATTAGGAAGGGAAAAGATGAGAAGAAGAACGAACAAGAAAGCAATTTCGATAGTTGGAATTTTGAAAGAAGATTAGAAGAAGGAAAAGGGGGAATGATTGCAAGAAAATATTTAGAAGAGATGAAGGAGAAATGGAGAAGAAGAAAAAGGAGAGAATTGGGGAAAGGAAAAAGAAGAATTTTTTAGGGACAAAGGGGTAAAGAAGGGAGAACAGGAAATAGAATATGGAGAAATAGAAGAGAGAGATAGGGAGAGCCTGAAAAGAAGATTGGAAGAACATAGAAGGATCAAAGTACAATAAATAATACAAAATTATAAAGGAGAACAAAGTGTTTAGTTATTTATGAGAAAAAATAGATCAAGGAGAGTTAGCGTAACGAGATTTAAAATGGGGAATGAAAGAAGGATAGTATTGGAAGGAAGAGGGAAAAAGGATATGTAAGTTATGCAGGAGAGAAGAGGAAACATGAAAACATATATAGGAAGAACGTGGAGAAAGGGAGAGAGAGTTAAAGATTTCATATGTATTGTCTTTGATTTAGAATGTTCTCGATACAAACAAGTATATGCATAACAACATCGAATATAGGTCACAAAGGAAATGAATTGATCGTTACTATAGTTGCCAAAACAGAGGAACATTGTTATCGCAATTATCAAGCCTGGAACAATTGTGTCTTCTTGTGTCCTGCGAGAAGCTAAGCAACGGTAGCATGTTCATTACTGAATTAGAGCGAGTATGCAGATATTATAACTGTTAAGTAATTGTATTGATTAAAGAAGGTTGTTTGTTTTCTAACAACTCTCATCTCTACTGAACACTCTTTTGGACCGGCAATAAAATAAATATATAATCAGTGTTGCGCGAAACATCGAAGGCGCGTTAACAAAGAGGAAGAGAGAAGTTGGCAGAAGGTAATAATAAGATATTAGAAGAAGAAGGGAAGAAGGGAAGAAGGAGGAATAAATGAAGAGAATTAAGAGGAAGGATTGAATAAGAGAAAGAGGAGAGAGGAGGGGAGAATAAAAATAGGACTAAAAGCTCAATAAGAAGCCAATATTAAGGAAAAAAGAGAAAAAAGAGAGAGGGAGAAAGGGGGAAAGAGATGTAGGGAAAGGTGAGAGGAAGAAGAAGACAGAGAAAACGAGAAATGGAAGGAAACAGAAGTTAAGACGGTATAGATTAAGATTAAATAGATTAAATTAACGGTTAAAATAAAATAGAATAAAAATAGTATAAAATAGCCGTAAGTGAATAATAATAAAATAAGTTAGTATATGTAATTATAAGATAATTTTAAGTTAGTGGTAGGCTAGAGAAGTAAAAAGGAAAAAGGAAGTGAAAGAATGGAATAGGGAAGAAAAAATAGGATGTGTGTGTATATGGGTAGAAAAGAAGATAGGGATTGCGGAAAGAGGAAAGAAAGAGTTGTATATAAAAAGAAAATTGTACTGGGAAAAGATCATTATACTATACTACACTATTATACTATTTAACATCCATTTCCTGATTTTAAATCAAAACTGAACTTCTAGCAGCGTATCTATTTTATAGATATTAGTATAAGTAAAAATAAATAAAGTTAAAAACTGCATCATTTGTATTTTAGCAAAAACATAGAAATAAAAAGGATTTCTATAAAATATGTACCATTAGAGCGATATAAATTATTTAGGAATTATGTTTTATTTTAGAGATCAAATACTAAAAAAAATTACATGCATATCCTGATAACTGTGGATGTTTTTTACGGAATTTATGTGTTATATCTGACTAAATTAGCAAAACATCAGCAACATCAGTAAAAAAGAACAATAAGTCAATTAAAGAAGCTTTATTTTTAGAAATCCGCGTCAAATTGTAGAATATCAAGTATGATTTTCAATTTATTTCAAAAATATTGTATCGATGAAAATATCGAATATATTTTGATTGTTATCAATTAAAAAGAAAAATTAGAAATACCATATGGAAATACCAGAATGGAAATAAGTAAGTCAAACGTATCAATCATAATTCCAGTTTTGATTAAACTTTTCATTACTTACATTAATTTTTCGTCTCATAGCATAGAATTGTCACATTTCGAATTATTGATTAGAAAAAGCATGTGCTTAAAAAACAATCTCAAATTAAAACGAATGAAAAATAAAACAATTCGATTGCTGTAGAAACTTTACGCTAATAAGCCAAAGATGCGATAGAAAAAGTTCAAAAAGAAAATCAGTATTTATAATAATAAGAAAAAGTTACCAAAAACATTTATTCAATAAGTGATCTTGTAGCAATAAAATAAATTCAAATAGCATCCGGAAGCTGCATCTAAAGAATCTACATCAAATCATTCATATCTTACGTGACAATCATTATATAATTAATAAAATAAGGGAATATGAAGTACTTCGGTCAACCACCATTTCAATGGATAATATGAAACGATGCTTATCAAATAAATACGATCCAGGTACTAACTCCTTATCAGAAGAAAATATGGATGAAAATAATTGAAATGGCAATATACTAATTTTATTTGTAGTTTAATTAATGGCTTAATTATCTAAATAAATTCTATTAAACTTAAGTAAATATACTTGCCTCTCTATAATATGTCCCATCAAAAGTTTTCCATTACCACATGCCATAGCTATTTGCGTACTATCGCTGGACCAAGCTATGTTATAAATGCTTCCGGTATTTACTTTCTCCATAGAATGCGACCACTAAAATATAATAATATAATGTTAAGTATATAATATAATATTTCAAAATAATGCTATTTATTTCAAAAATAATTCATCAATTAGATAAAAGAGAATAAATATGAAGATATAAAATATTAATTTGAATTTATCCAGAATTCGAAGTTATGTCTTCGCAAGTAAATGTCAAGTAAATGTCTTCAACAAATGCTATTGATATTTATATAAAACACATTTATATCAATAAAATATATAATGGATAAAATGAAATTTTATTAATTCTGTTTATGAATAATTATCATTTTCATATATAAAATTAATGTAACAAGAACAATAAAATAACAAGAATAATTAAAATAATAACATAGAAAACATTTTTTATAAATATAAAAAGGATATAATGCTGAATATTTAATGTACATAATAAATATCATATACAATGAAATCATTAAAAAAAATCATTTGTTGAAAAATAATTTGGACAATTATTACATACATTTTAATTGTATTATACAAAAAAAAGAAATGAAGAAAAAAGAAAAGAATGCTAAATATATGTGCATATCATTTTAATAAAATATTGTAAAAGTTGGTATAAAAAAATCGTTTCATTATAATTCATTATAAAGGATGCTGCGAGAGCCTGTAACTGCACATCGCACATTTGCTGCTGTTTATTTTGAGTTTTGTGATGCATATCTCAATTATCAGTGCTGAAAGTGCCAATCTTGCGAACCTCTTGTAACATCTAATATATCAGTTCGATCAGATGTTAAGCTATGGAACTGTAATGAGAAAATTGCACGAAACTAATCTCCAAAGCTGAGTAAGACCAAATATTTTCTTCGCGTTCGCACTTACTTAACATTATCTTTGTGTCTGTGAGTTCTTAATTTTCTTCAGTTATGGTATATGGAGCATAATATGGAAGAAATTATAATGCAGGGGATTGGACATCTGTCGATGAGAGGAATGAGCGAACAGATTCCCTTCAATAGTCAGTAAGCAACTGCTCAACATCCTCAGCCGAATGTCAAACTAAGGAACATAGCCATGTTACCAGTATTTCAGTTTATGAAGATGAATTTAAATCAGCGAATAAAGAACTTCTACGGAATGCATTGAGATAGGTAGAAATTAAAACGCTGCAATAGAACAGGATCTCTACACTCACAAAATACGAAATAGATATGGCTGATGAAACCGAAACTGTCTACAAGATCAACATTCAATCGGATATCACTATCTCTGATAAAATACAAGCCTGCATGGATAAGAAAAAAGGCACAATAAGGATGTACTTAGGGAATCCATAGTACCCTGTATCAAAATTTTGCTAACCAGAACATAATCGTATTCCCCGTGCGAATCAACTGCTGAACGGGATATTATGTATAATATCAATATATAATATATAAATATAATAATATAAATATAATAATATAAATCCGAAGTGTCGTGATGCTCACAAATGCAATACAAATTTCAAAACATCCAACAGAAAAATGAGGAAGATCTATGGAAGATAGTCAGTAGCAAAAAGAGAAACCGGAACAGTCCCAAACTGATAATGTCTCATAAAGGATCCAAAACGGACAACTACTGGCTAAGTAAACCTGTACTTACATTTAACAACTTTGAAGATCTCGAGGAAGTACTCGACATAAGTGATAACGTAAGAATGGAAAAAACAATCAAACCTCCCATTTTTGCTAAAGTTAACAACATACGGCCACTATCTCAATTGCTAGAAAAAATCGACATTGGCAGTAATGAAATCAAAATTATAAATAATGCAAGTTAAAATCCAGACTAAAAGTTCCATTGCTTAAATTAATATAGTGAAAGAGCTCAAAAGCAAGGATATATCATGCAAGCAGAATTCCATACATATAAATCGAAGCAAGAAAGAAGCTTTAAAGTTCTTAAATACATGCATCCTTCATTGAATGTGAATCACATCAGGAAAAAAGGACATATAGTTACTAATATAAGGAATATTAAGAAACAAGACACTAATAAAGCCCTCCCCATATTCTATATCGAACTAAAGATACGCTATTCACCTTTTCAAGGTCTTTAGGCTTAACCTACGCGAAATTATTTTAGAGGAGGAAAACAAAGATGTCTCGGATGTCATTATTGCTACCATCCTAGATACTCCTGCAAAGGTCTTTCACCGTAAAAGAAATACGTAATTAAAAACCTGAATCCAAAGAAAACTACTATCTCATAACCAATCAAATGTTACAAATGCTGCCAGAAATAGGAATAAAATTTTCCACCCAACTTTGTAATGCAATCCCCAGACAGAGCTTTTTTCCACTCCAATGGAAGGTAGCACAGATTATCATGATTCAGAAACCTGACAATGTTGCAAAACTTGCTGAATCGTATAGATCGATCAGCTTATTGCCTGTCCTATCAGAATTATTCGAGAAACTGCCAAGGTTCTCCATAATAATAGAGAAACATAGATTAACCACACATATATTCTTCAAGATTTTCTCATATATATGGCACATATATTATTAAATGTCACGTTAGTGACAGCTTATAATAATTTCTAGAATGATAATAAAAAAAAGAAAAAAGAAATTATAATTAAAGAATAATATAATTATATTTTATTTTATTAATTATATTTATATATTATATTTTCAAATTATAATAAATTGATTTAGCAGAAAAAAATTTCAGGTCACTAAACGAAATAATATCCGTTATTTATCGATATAGTATCATATCAATTAAATATATTAAATAATTCGCACTTTTTACATTTAGCTGCATAATTCTATTTTAAAACATAAATATTGGATTATAAAATTCATATCGTTGTTTAATTTTTACAAAAAAGATGAGAAATTTTAAAAGAACGAAGTCATAACGCTATCCCAAAGATAGCAAATGGCAATAGAACGATACACACATATAATTGAATAAATATATATGATATAAATATATATGATAATTCTCTTGAAATTTCATTAAAGAATTATGAATTTTTGTTACAATCTAATATATTTGTTCTTTTGCGGTTTGCAAGTATAAATCTTTAAACATAGACGTTTTCAAAACTATATATTTTAACAAAATAAACAATATAATTTTACAAACTAATGAATATGATGGTAAAACGCAAAAAGCATTTAAAATATTGCTATCACATTGCTATTGTTTTCACATTTCTAAAAATTTAAAAAGAAAAGAAGAAGAAATGTATCTCAAAAAAGATAGATTCATATTTACGATATACGGATGGTAGGTTACCTGGGAAATAGATCAAGAATTCTTAATAACCGAAGTTATGTCTCTTTACTGCGACGAAGGAAAAAATTTACTAGTGATTGAAACTAATTTTTAAAAATTATGATTTTATTAACCTGAAATCTGAATATTACTAATCAATCTCTCAATGGCTATGTCGGCCATTTGTATCTTATATTATTATTAGCATTATTATTTTTCTTGATTATCAGACAAGTAAACTGCAATTCCAGGAATATAATGGATTCTCTCTTGCGATGAAACAATTGGAAAGATTTGTTTTGAATAGAGGCTATGATCTGCAAATACAAAAATATTAGAGATTTCAAAGTGAAAATTTGGACGATTCTTGATCAACTCGATCGACATCGATTCCGAAATATTATATTATATTCAAACAAATGTCAAAATTTTTCTATTTATTTAATAAGATGTAAATAACGTAGTATAAATTACTAGATTATGGTTAAATTAGATTATAGATAAACTAGTAAGCTTTAGCAATCTGTTTGAATAATATATTAAAACAAAAGAGAGCAACTAAAAAATATACTGAGTAAGAAATCAGGCATATTATTCTATAGCACTCGGTCACATGTTGCGGGATAGATAAATATTATCTATATTTTAGAATAAAAAATTCTCTTTCACGCGTTTTATTCATCAATCCTGTTGAATGTTTGACTGTTTCATCGTTTCAACATCTAGCTCATATTTGAAAACAATAAAAGAAATCCAAAAGATCTTTATCGATGACTTTATTGATTCAAAAATTATTAATTTTCTCTTATAAGGATATTTGTCGGCTGCAATAAATAAGACAGTTACTAAAAAATGATAAAGATTATTTTGAAGATTAAATATTGTAAACATTATATAATGTATTTTATTTTTGTATTTATTTATGTATTGTATTTTATTTTTTTGGAAATAAATTTTGGTCTTTATGAAGAAAAGCAGAAATTAATTTTTATACTTAATATTATAATACCAATTAGCATTTAAAGAATAAAATAATACATGAAATTAAAATTATAATAATAAATATTATTTAATTTAGCGCTAAGATTTTTTCATTAAAAGAATTTTCTAATTTTGTTACATTATGAAGAAATATATTTGCAATTATATTAAAATTGTATTATTATTGAATTAAAATTTTCAATATACCATATTTTTTAATAAAAAAAGTAATAAAATTATAATTTTATTTAATAAGAAAATTATAACTTTCCTCTCAATATTTAATAACATTATTTTTCTCTTCTGAAACGATATTAAAATATATATAAATATAAAAATATAATAATGCTTAATTTTATGCATAATTGTGGTCATTTATTATTTTTATAGAAAAATGTTTTCTTGATATGTCTAGATGTTTGACAAAGCAAATATTAATAAAAAAATCATAGTTCTTTTATTATAAATAAAATTGCATATATCGTTAAAGTAGGAATTTAATGTCTTCAATGAATAAGATATATAATTTTGTTCTTAATCGCGAGTATAAAAAATCAGCACAATCGAAAGATATTTGAAAAAATCCTTAATTAGTGAATTAAAAACAGAATGATAAAATGAAAAGATAATGTAAATGAATAATGGAAAATTAAAATAATAAGAATGTAATAACAGATCATAACAGTGACAAAAAGAGAAAGGAAAAAAAATTAGAAAGAAAAATATATATTTGGAATATAACATAATAAGATTCTTTTTATTTCAAAATATAAAAATAGCTATATAGCAACGCTATATAATCGAGAAGATACAAATTAAATAAATTATAGTCTTATACTTAATCTTATACTTATAATCTTATACTTAATCTTAATTGATGTTTTATAAAAATTTCTTATAGTGATTCAAGGAGAAAAGATATTCAATTTATTTATCTATCCTCGAAAGAGTTAACCATGATAACTAAGAAAACATCATAATTTTATGATTTAAACTAAATTAAATTTTGTATACAACTCTTATAATTAAAACAGAATAAAACTATTTCATATTATAAAACAAAATATAAATAACAGAAATTAAGATAAAATTAACATATTTCATAATTAATAAAATTAATTGCTTGAAATAACTTAGTTATATCCAGTTTATATATTCGTCATTATATATTCGTTATATATTCCAGTTTATATATTGCTTATATATTGTTTAGTTTATATACTGTTCAATGGAAGATATAACATTAAATGTAAATAATTAAAACTATAGATTTGGATAACAATAATGTATCAAATATAGTTAGACTTGATAAAAAAATTTCAAATGTCTTATTATAATGAAATACTTATACTTATGATAGCAAACTTGATTTAAAAAAATTAAACTGTGGAAAAAGAACAATAGTTTACTAATGCTTTAACTTAGAATACGTATTAAACTTAAATTTTTTATAAAACTAAATTATTATTATATTTAATTTATATTTAACTTTATCCGTAAGTATGAACAACTGTAAAGAAAGAAATCAATATAATAATAAATTAGATTTTGCCCAAAAGATTAGATATATAGAATGATATATAAAAAAATGATAAAGAAATTAAAAGAAATTAAAGTCATAATAATGTCGAAAAAGAATTCTTAATGTGAGAAGGATCAATTGATATGAATCGATATCAATCAGATATTTCATACTCTACAATAAACGGCATTTCCTATTATTTAGAAAGATGTCTTATCAAAAGAAATCGTTGTCTGAGTATTTCTGTATGAGTAAATTGATCATTTCTATTTAGAAAATGCTTACTATTAATAATACATCAAATCAGATCTAGATCTGAGTCTGCTAATACTACGGTTTTACGGTCTAGCGATTTGTGATCTTGAAATTACGGTTTTCACCGTTTTGGGAAATGAAACAAAAATTGATAAATCAGCTCTTACGATTTCGGTTTTTCCTGATTCTTAATTTAGAGAATTTTGGATAAAAAATTTCATTTCATTCTTTATCTCAAATTATTATTTGAGATAAGAAGTTTCAAATCTCAATGTTCTCATTTTCAAAGATAAATACCTTCTTTAACAGCTTCGTAGCGAATTTATTTTATTCATTGATATTCATGTCTTTATAGACAGAGATTTAATAAAGTCCCACGAATTGGAGAGGGAATTCCCTTATTTCGATGAAAATACTTAAAATATAAAAATATTTATTAATAAAAATAATTATTTCTTTAAATAAAAGCTTTAAATATTCTCATTGAATCCAAAGAAATATAAATATTATAGTATAAATTTTGATATGCAATTTTCAACCCTGCTTTTGTAGCCATATTAACTTCGTAAGTAAAAATATTTGATCTATTACGGATTTTAAACCTATGAATTTCAGCAATAAACAGAATCAATCATCGAATAACAAGTGAATAGTTTTTGATTTTAGATCAAAAATAATTTTCTTTTTAACATCCAATATTTATTGCAACTGTTATAATACATAGAACATTCAGTAATACATCTGTCTAAATAATCATGTCAAGGAAGATATATAACTAATATCATATCCTTGTATAATATATAAGCATATTCGCAATCTTGCGAGTATGGTTGGCACCTTAAGATTGATGGAGTATGCCATTTGTAATATACGAGGGGATATTATTAATTATCTTTGTAATATCCCGATATTGGAGTTTGTGGCTGTGCCCCAAAGTTGGATACCATATGTCCAAATAGATTTTAGTATGATTTTATATAATAGTATTTTGTTTTCTAATATCAGTTGTGAATTTCTAATAACTAGTACATTTTATTTAGTCCTAAGTGTTAGGACTGTATACATGTTTTTTCTAGTTGAGTTATTTATCGAGGTACATGCTAAAATATTTCATTAGCTAGTGAAATCTGAGTTTTTTTTTTAGATAAATAGCAGGATTGCTATGTGCATGGTGAATGTAAAAGAATAAATCAATGAACAAATGTTAGTGATAAAATTATCTAAAAAAATTTAATTAAAAATCTTTAATTATTAAAAGAATATAATTATTGAAAAAATATAATTATTTTTATATAAATATATAAAAAGTTAGAGGAATATTAAATAATTTGGTACTATGAATAATTGAATAAGTTATGAAAGATATGTTGGAAATAAAAAAAATGGATGGTTAGGAAAAAATAAAAAGGAAGGCCAGTTAAAAATAAAAATAAAGAAAAATACTTCTATACAATCTTGATAACAATTTAACAGGACGAATTTTTTATATCTAAGATAATTTTAGGATTCTCAAAAATAATTCCAAAATAAGATGTAAGCATAAGTAATGATAATATGTTCTAGATTAAATTTTTGAGATTTATAATTGATATGATTCGCAAAAAGATAATTGCATATTATGAATTAATGATTCGTGCATATAGGGGCACATACAAGTTATTCACATCCATGCATTCAACATTAATTATATCCGAAATCTGTATATCCGAAAAGTGAAATGCGCATACATGTACACATATAAATATAAGTCCAACCATATAATCTTCTCATAATATAACTCGAATAATAAAGTGACAAATGCAATCATTTATTTATAAGTTTTAACAAGCACTTAATGTATTTTTTCCTGATATTCTCTTGTGTATTCTTTTTTAGATTAATCTTTATCTATTTTATCTATCTATTTTATCTATTTATCTTGAACTTTATCTATTTTATCTTGAACACTTTAATTAACTATCAACAAGTTGCTATCAATTAGCAACAAGTTAAACATGTCCGAACTTAAAAAATATTATTAGTTAATTTTAAGAAATATGAGCTGTGTCTCACGCTTGCACGTGCGAATAATATACAAACAATATCGACTTATATACAAAATGATATATTTAAGCTATTATAAATTAATTATCTCAAAATATGAAAATAATGATCTCAATTTCCTTTTAATTAAATAGCATATAAAGGCATATATAAAGAAAAATAGACGATCAGAGTGATTGCCTGATAATCGGAAGATTTGAATTCGATTTCCAGTCTTGATCCAATATGATGTTCCAATACGATTGTTCAAATGACCGAATATATTCATTCTCTCTCTTCTATCACGCGAATCGTATTGGGATATCCTTGCCTATGACAGAATCAATTTCTGCCATTATCGCTCTTACGCCCATATAAAAAGAGAATTCACGACGTGAAGTTAGGATATAGATTTATTTGCGGTCCAAAACTCTAAAAAACTCTAAAAACTCTAAAAGATTTCAAATTCTCCTAGACCCAACGATGTTGAATGAAGTTGGACAATATCGAAGGGAAAAAACACAAAATATAATTCTAAGAGAAAGAAGAAGACGAAGACGAAGACGAAGAAGAAGAAGAAGAAGAAAATATATTATGTATCATTGACAAAATTTTTTTTCATGATTATATTTTTCTATATTTAAATGTCATTGATATCTCCTTAAACGGGATTATATATTTTTAATATTATAGCTAATAAATTCAACCACGCGTAACAATATAACTTTCGAAAGATCTTGTATAAAAAAATTTTTATTTAAAATCATTTTAAATCTTCTGTGAAAATATCTCAATAGACAATGATTAATAATGCTTGTTTTAATGTTTGTTAACATATGCCTTGGATAATAATATTAATATTGTTATTCATTATTAACCATATCAATCACGTTCCAACATTTGGTAAATAATACTTTGTTTTTTATAAATTGGAAATTAATTCAATTTATAATAAGGTTTTAATAACATTCCATTTTGATATATATATTAAAATGTTATTGTAAATTAAATTAATTTACAATTTATAGAAAATATAAATATATATAATACATGAGTATATATAATTATGAATATAATATATAATTATGAATATATAATATATAATATATAATTATATATGTGCATGATTTTAGATAAAAAATTATTAAAATATAGTTAAGTATAATATTCAAAAGTCTCATACGGCATTTAAATTACTAAAAGAATTCTTTGTTTATTTCACTATTGCGTTTCGAAAAGCGAAGAATTATAGTTGCTAATAATAATATAAGTGTATAAATATCTTAACGGAAGTTAAATTAAATTCCATCATCAGAAATAAATAATTAAATATAAAAAATGGGATTAGATATTAAGAATCTTATATTATATAAATTTTATTCTCTTCCATTATATCATTAATATCCACTATATCATAATTTGAAAGATACTTATTTTATATAACATTCACAATTTTATTTTTTAATTAGATGCATTCTAAAATTAATAAAGAATAAGGATTTTTACACCTTTTCCCGATGAAAGTACATTATGCAAAGAAATTGACTTTTGACAGAGTCAAGTATATCTTGAAATCAGATGATTATAGTTTTACAAAAATTATCGCAAAATAATCATTCCGGATTCATTGTATATATTATATCACATTTTAAATGTCCACATAACAGCAACTTTCAAAAATGATGTAACATCTGAGGATTTATTATTTGAGATACATATATTACTTTAAAGAATCTAAAATCTCTTTCTTAAAATAAATATAGAAATTTGACCTCTTCTTACATAGATATAATATATTGAAATAAATCTTATATTTGTAATGATCTTTTCATGTTAACTTTTCATTGTTTTTTTTTAAATTTTTTTTAGTTTTGAAATATCGATTATATTTGATTAGAATTATTAGTTAGCAAATCATAATTTTGAACAAACATTTAACATAATTAAAAATAGAACCATATAAGTTCATTTCTGCTACTGTATGCTTTATTATTTTAACCAAGTTTAAATCGCTGCCGGAAAAATTAGTTATTCGCTATGAAGTTAATAATTGTATTCTAATATTTGTGCTAATATTTATGAGAAAAGATTTAGATAGTTTAAAAGCGATGATTATGACATCAGCAATATTCTGAAGGTACAAAACAAGATAGAAAATAATGAATAAAACATTCTTCATTGGAAATATGAAAAATTAAAAAAACCTTTAGTAGTTAACGTTAGTTAAATAATAATAATTTCTGGATTTCATTGGCAAATTATATTCTTATCTCTCCTCACATTCTTTCACAATATAGTAAATTATTATCTATATATATATAAAATATATAAAATATATATATAAATATATATAATATATATATAAAAATATGTATTGAGAAATGATTTATTATCAAATTACTTCTATCTCTGATGAAATAAAGTGAAGAAGTTGGAAATAAAATGACAAGAAACATAGCTATAATTCGCAATAGTTATAACAATATTAAAAATGTATGCATCATAATATTTGTTCCTATTATTTTATTAGCAACAAATTGTTCATATTGTTTATCATATCATCTATCTTCAGAATTTTATATAATTACACTAAAATATAAATGTAAATATAAACATATTAAAGAAAAATATAATTTTTCATTTACAATACTGAATTTTTTCTTAATATTAGAATTTTTATTAAAATCTTTTTACCTACTAATCAGGCAAAATACAGTAATAGTAATAATGTAAGTTCTAAACGTTAACTGAAAATCTGATTAACAATATTCAGAATTCTATC
The DNA here is from genome assembly GCA_020341155.1 of Eciton burchellii. Classification (NCBI taxonomy): domain Eukaryota; kingdom Metazoa; phylum Arthropoda; class Insecta; order Hymenoptera; family Formicidae; genus Eciton; species Eciton burchellii. Next base: position 1,005,069 of record JAHMML010000024.1, read on the forward strand.
TTCGATTTTCATCAGGATCGTAATTTTCCGCTAGAGCTTTCTGTAACCAATTGTGAATTATTTCTCTTTAATGAGAATCACTTTATCGCTATGAAGATGCCCAACTTCAATTATCAAGAATTTTCTATTTCTTAAACAATTTACAGTCCATTATATGAATCTGCAAATGCGAACATGTTTCCACGATATATGTTCCTATACATCTGAGATATATTTCAATTTTCAGCATAAATTTTATTAAAACAATACAATTATTTCTTATCTTCTTATTATTTTTTTATCACGAAGTTTACTAAACAATACTTTTTAGACATAGAATCGCATTTCTGTTACATATCAAGCTAAGTTTAGAGATCAGAAAGAACGGAAACCGAGCAAGAATCATAACATGTTACAAACTTCTGAGCTTAAGAATATCGAGGAATTCAGAATTCTTTTTTGTTCTTGTTTGTTTTTTCTTCGGAAAAAACAATCATAAAGAAAGAAATAATAAATAGAATATAATAGTATCTGACAGCGATAACATTTGAACAACAAATGGGAGTAACTATCGAATGCTATCTGCTTATTTTTATCTATAGCGATTGTTGCGATGAGGCCCTCGATCGTTGCTAGAAGTTCAGTTCAAATTAGGAACTAAAAGAAGACTGGCATTAAATCTCTTCACTTTATATAACGAATCTCAAGTACGGAGAACTGATGTCTAATGAATGAATACTTTTGTACATAGTATAAATATTATATAGATTAAACCGAGCAAAGATCAATTACAGTACATTCTTTATTATCCAAATCCATATTTGAATATTCATCCATGTAGTATAGAATTGGCTATCTCTAACCGGCGAATCTTCAATATGGATATACTAGAATAGCTTAAGAGATACTTCTTTTCTTTTCAACACATCATAATTTAATTTTACATTATATTTTGAAAACATATTTTTTTTAATTATATTTCTTTGTCGATAATAAACATAATGCATGAAAATATACGTGATTTATGAAATAAATAATTAAATAAATTAAATAAAATTTTTAGAAATCATATAGATTAAATAAGAAAAAAAATTGTTTTCTAATTTTCTTTTTTGGGAAGAATCTTCTTATTTATATTAGAAAAGCTGATTTTTCATTCTAATTAATTTTTTCATATCATTCTTATTTTCATTATACTCTTCTAATTACATATGTTAATTGTATATTATATATATATATATAAATCAAATAGATAAAATATATAAATTAGAAACATAGATAAAATATTGTAATTAGGCACTTACCCCATTTTTATCGCATAACTTGATAGTATTAAATGACCCGACAGCGAAGTAATTATCAGAAGTATGACACCAATTAATTGCTGTGATGGGATGCTCTTCAATATTACTACTATATAAATGAGAACCATTAGCATCCCATACCTGTATGAATAGATATTGCAATAGATATCTTTCCTTATTTGTAACATATTATATAATGCAAATCATTGAAAGAAAATTGTTGTATTGAAATAATGATAAAGTTGATTACGGCTATGTAAAAAAAACAATGAATAACATCACAAAAAAAATATATAAAATCCTTCAGAGTTTCCGAAAGAGATTTGATTTTTGCTTTAATACTTATGGTGTGCACTTTGAAAATCTATATAATTAAAATTGTTGATTTGGCATTTTCTTATAAGCAATTATTAAACAATAAAAATATATCCGATTTTTTTTAATCTATATGTAAATAAAATTTCCGAATGTTTTTTAGTAGAAAATATTTTATTTTGCCTGCTTTATGTGCAATTAAAAATAACAATCTATCATTCAATTTCAGTAGCTTTCTATACAATATCTTATATAAACTTTTATAGAATATTTTATAAATGTCACATCATAATTTTTTATCAGATAAATAATTCATATAAACATTTTTATAATATATTTATTTATATACCTTATATCTACAATCTTCTCCACCAGAAATTATATGCCCATTCTTTCGACTCCAACATGTAACGAGGATTAAACCATCATGCGCATGCCACTGAAAAATAATTATTATTATTATAAATCTAATTTTTATATTAAAAATATATATACATATATGTTATTTTTTCGGAAACAAAAATTATTAAATCATTATTTCCCAATTGAATTTATCATATAATTCTATATAGTTTTATTAAAAGTTCTAAGACAAGATTCATGTAAAATAAACTTAGTATAATACAAATTCGTTTTCTTCAAAATAGGCTATTATCAATACACCGTTGACCTTTCGATTCCAACTTTGCATCGCTATTACTCCTCTTTTATAATAATTTTTAATTAATTAGTTACAATAATTTCAACAATTAGTTATAATAATTTCAACAATTTCGATTAATTACAACAATTAGTTTCAATTTCGAAAATATCGTCAAGTTTTTAATTTTTTAATTGTAATTTTAATTTTAATTTTAATTTTAGAAAGATAAGATTGTCTAAGAATAATAAGTCAGATAAAAATAAGATTTAACGTTATGATTTGTTTTTGAGTCAAAAATATCTGTACAATTGTTAAAAGCACGTTTATGTGTTATCATTTAAAATAAAAAAATAATATATTAGAAATATAAAAAGATAAACGCATTGTATTCCTTTAATGATATGATCCATTATATTTTATTAATATTTTGCATTTATTTTAGTACTTTCTGGCACAAATTCTTTATAATACTCTAGTTTCCGACTATTAAAAAAATTATTTTTACTCGCGGTTTCTAAAACCTTAATCTTTTTGTTATAATGAATTTTGCGATCCTCTTTCATAATTTCCAAGATTTTTGTAACAGATAAACCGGTTTTAAAATTTCATTATAATATCTTACTCTTTTATAATAGATAATCATTGAATCCACAACATACTCAAAATTCAATATCAGACAATCGTTGATAAATTATTCGTACATTTAGATAAACATTATATAATATATCTCAGACAGAATGACAGAAATGACTGCTGAAAAATCCAAATATATACAGAATAAATTGGGCACCATAGATTAAATGAATCGGATATAAAATGCATACAAAACAGTAATAAACACAATATCTATTATGCACAGTTAAAAACGGACAAATGATAATTGTAATTGAACAAAACAATGACACAGAATAAATCAGACATAATTTCAATCGAATATATCAATATTTCAATTATAATGTTTGATGAATATTTCTATTATCATAATTATTTTATTAATCATTATTTTATTTTATTGCTATTTATATTTTCCATTATTTTCATTATTTTTTAATTATTCATTACTTCTATTCTATTTTTATATAATGTAATACTTTATTAAAATTTTATAATCTATTTTATATTCTTGTTAATAACTAAAATAATTTATTATTGCAAACATATAAACATATCAAAATCATTTTGTTTCAACTTATTGTCTTGTTCAGGATTCTTATTCTTTGTTTGGAATTTTGGACAGTCGGGAAAATCCAATGTAAGCAACGTGTCAAGCATGTGTCGATGATGAGTCCCAGAGTAAGGGACGTAGGTCGTAAACCGTTGCTGAAACAAAGAGTATCGCCTTTTCCTCGAYAGTTACCAGGCGCCTGTATCYTCAGTGTYDYGCGAGAYRTCCGAGGCAACGGTCACTTGCTTCAGAGTAAGAATCGAAATACTGTAACTGTTAATTCRTTTGCCAATTAAAAGAAGGTAAAAAGGTARATAGTTATCTATGACTCTTATCTTTWCTCRTCAYACTATCTCAGAATCGGCATAAATAAATATTTGAGCAGTGTGGAGCGAATTTATATCGAAAGCGCTCTAACATTGTTTATAGTCCTTCGAGCCGGATGGTACCTTTTTGCGTCACCTTCAGCCTCGTCCTTCCTGTCTCAGTGCTCCACGTTCTCGAAACGCGCTCTCAATTCTTCTTTGGTGGACACACCATTGACTCGTACGTTGCTTCGCAGTCCCCAATGAAGAATGTCGTCGATGATATACCCCAGCAGTTGCTTCTCTGCGATCGGCACGCGGTTCCCTAGGACGATCTTTTCGTGCATGTAATCGCTGAAGGTCTCATCTTTCCTCCACTTACGCGCCCGGAACTCCTCGTGCAGTGTCATGCTATCGGCTTGTTGGTCGTACATCGGCTCCAGTTCCCTGAGCAGCTCCTCCGTAGATAACTGCATGTGCTTCCTTGACGAGTGCAGCCAAGTCAAAACCTTACCCCGCAGCCGCAGTTCGACCAATATCTTCATGTGCTTGGGATTCAGCTGGTAGGTTTCTTCCAGGAACCTTAGTTGGTCTCGCCACATACAGAAACCGCCCTTTGCACCGTCGAACTCGGGGAGAAGTCCAGCTATGGTATTTATGGTGATTTCGCTTCGCACCCATCCAGTCTCGACACTCGTGCGCGCCGGTGTGCGTTGAGTACCGTTCGCGGAGCCGGTTGCGGAGCGAGCCTTCAGTAACTCAAGCTCTCGCCTCATCATTTCCAGCTCCATCTCCAGCGCTTCTCGAGACTGTGGATTGGATCGCGTCCCTCTTTCTCGACCGCACTCCGGTCGTTCATGGCTGCTCCCTTCGCTGGCAGCCTCCACCATGATCCCACTCATCTGAGCTTCTATCTGCAGCTCACTCCACGTCCCGCTGGGGGTCGACCTATTCAGGCGTGCTATCAGCTCGCTCTTGCAGCCCGTGCTAGTTAGACCTAGCTTCCTCAGTTCTTCTTTCAATTCCAAGACTAACAGATCACTCGCGCATCTAGTGCACATATTGGCTGCCTCTAAGCTCAATACTTCACCTTTGGGTTGCTTCTACTCTAGGTCCTCGCCCGTCAGCTTTCGGCCTCCAGTTCTGGGTTTCCTCTTGCAGCTCGCAGCTCGCGGCCCGTAACCCTTAAACTGTTCTTTCGATTCTTACCGGTGGCTCGCAGTTTTCGCAGCTCGTAATTCTTAAACTGCTCTCTTACTCCAGATTTCTCAATCCAATTGCGTCGATCCCGGACGAGCCCCCAAATTTGTAGGATAATATAAGTAATCCCGGCTGAATGCCCAGATTTGTAGGGAACAGAGCGGGATTTATATATTCCTTACGCGATGTTGAATGTTAAACGAATGGGTTTTAGACGCCAGGTTGATGGAACAAGAAGTAACGAGATTCTTTATACTGCTTCACCGATACAACTCTTATCGATAGGCCGACTAACTCTGTAGCTTCTATTCGTCTATTGCTCGTCTGTCGCTCGTTCGTAGTCAGTTCGTCGTTCGTCTGTCTGTCCGTCTCTGCCCTGTCTCTCGCCCTTTATATACTAAAAAGCGGCGTCCCACTTCAGGGTTATCGGCCAATCGTCACATATGATTATTCGGTCCGGACGAATCATGTTACCCCACGCGCCAAGGGTTTTCTTCGCAATTGCCCTTTGTCTTAGACGCAACTTTCTAAACACATGCCCGCTCGTATTGGCATCTTCGACCATAAATCCTGACCGTACTTGATACCACTCATACCCCGGACATATGCCAGAAAACACCCCATAAACATGTTGCCATCAACGGTTCTTTCCCGTTTATACTATACTCGGCCATTCTGCATTGATATTCGCCCTCGGATATCTATCGGCTATTAGTATCTTACAACTCTACTACACTCAGCCGTCCTGCATTGATATCCGTCCCGGATATCTATCGTTTATTAGTATCTTACGACTCCATCTTACGAGTCGCGTAGTTCTTCGTCATCTAACAGATTATCAATCTCGCCCGCCCATGGTTTTACATAATCGGCAGCAGTGGATGTTTCCCATGGATGTTTCCCTTCGTGATCACCCACTTTCCTAACCACGTACCGATTATTACGCAATATCTTAACAATCTCGTAGGGACCTAGGTACTTGGCTTACTAGCCAACTTCAATCCTGGTCCATATGATTCAACCGTAAGCAATTGAAGCATGCTCTCTTCTCCTGAACAAGCTCTCGGTGCTGCTTGACTGCCAACGACCGAAACCTCTCGCACTTTGCTAAACCATGCGAGCCGTTACAATTGACACAGTTTTGTACCGACACATTATGCACAACCTTTGCGAACGACCCTTTTTTTGCGGGTTATTGACAGCGGTAGGAGCCACACCTTTAGAAGTTGGAAGCAAGAGAATACGGCAATTCAGAAAGTCGCTCAGCTCTTTATACGAGGGACTCTTCTTGGAGGCGCCTAGATGCTCACTCCATTTCGCGTTCATTTCAGGGCCGAACTTCTCAGACACCAATAGTCACCAAAAAGGGGTCCCAATTGTCAATTTGGCATCCCAGATTCGTTACGTTTATGAATGTGTCCTTCAACTTCTTCAGCTTGATGGCACTCTCGAGCTTTCCGTCTGGAAGGTGGATGATCGTTCGGATTAGCTCTCTCTCATTGTCGTATTCCTCCAACAACATCTCCCAAGCGGCGTCATAATTCTCGGAGGAGACGTTAAGTCCATCAAGTGTCGCCGCGGCGGCTCCAGTCACACTCGAGATCAAGTAATGGAATTTGGCAATTTTGGTCAATGCCTTATTCGAGTGGACCAGGGAGTGGAAAAGGTGACGGAACCTGGGCCACTCAGCGAACTCATCTGAGAATGTCGGAATTGGAATGCGCTGCAGCGTTACCGCAGATGATTGCGGTTCATCGTCTACGGGATCGGTACTGGAATGGCTAGCAGAGTTCGATGGTGTCACAAGGGCTTCTATTGCCTCTTGGAGGTAATTGGAAACTTGATTGTAAGCGTCCTCCGCTGCGTGGTATTCTTCTTCCGATCCTCCGCTGTTGTCACAAAGGTGATGTCATTGTGGCGGTATCGAACTTCTTTCCACAGCGCCTACCAGGCGCAATTTCGTCTTTGCCAGGGTGATGTTGGCTTTCGCGAGTTTCTTATAGTTAATCAGAATCCTTTTTATATCACTGGTGGCGTTGGCCTGTTCCAGTATGAGTTTGCGTAGACTGTCCGTCATGGATTACCTGTTTGCTTATGGAATCGCCGTAGCACGGTTATGTTTTCTGTTGTGTGTATGCAACACAGCTACAAGGCGTCGATAAGCTATAAGTTCGACGACGGTGAGTGTTCTTTCTCGTTAACTCGGTACCAATCTCCAAGAGGCTCCGGACTCCGTTTTTTCCAGGAGCGCGTATCGTGTCACGTGTCACTCACGTGAGCTCCGACTTTTAGAAAGAAGGCGATGTCGACACGAGCTTGGCCTCTGCTCGAGCTCGTGATGATCCTTATAACGAACACTTGGTGCTCACTGCACCAGAGAAGATCAATTTATACCCGACTGTCCGCTTCACCAACAACGCACTGATACGCTCGAACATCAACTATCCGCGGATCCGGCTCGAAGCGGTTCTCGGCTCAAGGACCGTTGCTGCAAGTAGCAGTTCTCGACCGCTGCTCGAAGCGGTTCTCGAAGTTCAAATTTACTTATTACTTATCCGATTGAAACTCGTTCGTTTATTATTGTCTGATTCTAAATATGTACAATTGAAATTATGACCATTTAGTTCGTGTATATTTGATACTAAATGAAATTCATTCCTATTGTATTCATAGATTCCATTCTTGTTTGAAACGCGCAGCATATTACAAATACTTTATGCGCCTAATGAGTAATGTCACATTTTACGAATAGCATATATCTCTGCTTTTGACCTTTTATCAAAAAATTTTATAAAACATTATAAGACATAATCGATTAATTAATTTAAAATTAATTAATTTTAACCAAATTCAATAGGAGCAATGTAAAGCCAAAAATATCGTAAAATATATATCTGAATATTTATATTAACGTATCCTGAAAATGAAAATTTTAATATTTGAAATTTCAAACATTTGGTAAGATAAATAAGAAGAAGAAAGAAAAGAAGTTTATCAAGCAGCATATAGAATATTTTTAGTAATTTGTGTATAAAAATATGAAATGCAGTATGAAATAAATAAAATAAGTAAAATATTTTTACAAAAATTATTTCTATTATTGAAATTTAATCCCTATGAATTAAAGGATTTAAGAATTGATAAAAAGTGCCTCTGTTCAGAGAAAGTGAATTAATAAAAAATTAAAACAAAATCCTGGATAAATTTATTTTTATTTATTGACGGTGAGATAATAAATTTATTTGTGATAAAAACAAATAAATATTATAAGATTTTTTTCATTATTCGCGGAATATTTGGACTGTCATTTCTTTTTAATAATTAAAAAAGATTAATAATATTATGTCTTCACTATTCCGTTTTTTTCATCAGCTTTTCAGAGCAGTTTAATGTTGCAGATGGCTCGAATTTTCAATGAACTATCATTGTAAATTCATGTTATTTTATACAAATATTTATATATATAATTTTTACACAACGAAGATGATTTGAAAAAACAAATTTTTTAAATATGTGTTGTTAGGACTAGTAAAATTAAATTTTTAAAATGTTACGTTAAGAATTGTTAAAAATCATCATTTGAAAAAAATTGTTTCGTGAAAAGAATAATAATGAAATTGTTATATTAAATGCAATAATTTTAGTCTTTTTTACATATGTTTTCATTTTTAATTTTTGCTTTAAGATATGCAATTCAATCATTAAAATAGATATGTCCTTGTTTTCTATAATTTTATATCATTTCTCGGCTACATTTCGAATTCGTTCATAAAAATAAAACATCGGTTTTATTTAATAAAACAATAAAATCAATCAATTTTTATATTTTGCCTAGATCTCGAAAGCGTTGTCCAATTAAAGAATGTTGCATCAATCAAAATAGTAATAATCTAAAATGTTGTGTGCAAGAGAAGTCCAAATTCTTTCTTTTGCCTAATAAACAGTTTTTTCTATTCAATTTCGTCGAGTGACTCTTCAATTCAAGTGATTATAACGCTCAGTAATAATTGTTTCACTTAATTCAAGAAATTCATAAAATAAATTCATGTACCAGGTGTACATAAGAAATTTATTATGAATGTTCGATTTATAATACATAATTTATTCTTCAACAGTAACAATTTTTCATAAAAAATTCTCATATTATCTGATAAAAAAGAAATGCATATTTGAAATAATAGCAATCTTGTTTTTGAAAAATATAATAATACATGCAAATATAATAATATATGCAATAATTGATTTTCTATTTTTCTCAAATATGTCTCATGCAACTTTCTCGAAACTATTACTTAATCAAGTAATTTTTAATTGTTCTAAATTCTTTCTGGTTCTTTTGTATCTAGAATATTTTTGTTCCATAATATTTGCAAAATATCAATCTTTAATTTTCAATATTCCTAAATGTAGTTAATTACTAATGTCAATTACTGAATTTAAACTACCAAAATCAATATACGTGAGCATTATGAAATACAATAACAATAAATTGCACATGCTTTTAAAGCGTTCTTTCCTTGTTGGAATTCATATTACAATATTAAATATAGCACAAAAGTATGATTTTTTTATAATTTTTGACTTTTATCATTTCTTATGAATTGAGTGAAAGCCAATATTATATCTTTCCTTCATTTTTTTAGAAATTATTCCTTTTTTTATATTTGTTTGAAAATATGCATTATACAAAATTAGTATTATATAAATTAGGCGTGAATATAATAGAGAACAAATTAAAGAAAAGAAATTTTGAATTTGTATTTTGAAGAAAGTATAAAAAGAAGAATTTCTAATTTCTTTTGACATTTAGCTTCTGGAATTTCGGACTCGATAAATTAAATTTCTAAAATCGGTGTTAGTTGGTTTGATAGATTTCACATTTAAACTTACTCGGAATGCAGCATTTAAACCATGCGACTTAAAATATCCTATACAAGCTATGTTTGACATATATCTTCGATATTTCGAATATATCATACGAATGTATTACATCTTACAAATATTTTCTCTATAATCATTAAATCTTTTATTATTAAAACCTTTTTTTATTGCATTTGATTACATTAAACATTTTGATTCGTTCTTATAGAAAAACATGTTATAAATTCATCGCGTATACGCTATGTCTGTATACGTACATGCGTGTATATGTGGATGCATGCGTACGTGCATCATCAAAACATCAAGAGGAAAAAAAAATATTAAATTCTATATATCTAAAATCTTCAATAGAGTAAAAGGATGTAAAGGGATGCTATAAGAAATAATGGAAAAAAATAAAATTGAAAGAGTAAATTTAATAAAAAAATTTAATAGAAGTTTAATAAAAGTTTAAAAAAAGAAATACATGAAAACACAAGAAATATAATGAAAATATATAGAAAAGTTTTAGATTGATTTTGAATCGAAAAAGAAGTAAAAAAAAGTTATGTAATTATATAGTTATGTATTCTCTTCCGTCCTTAATTTTAATACACGAATAATTTTGAAAAAATAAACTAAGGAAAAGAAATTAAAGAAATGAAGAGAATGGAAAAGTATAGTAAATAAAAAAAAGTATAATATAAGTAATAAGAAAGAAAAGATCGTAATTAAATGAGAAATAAAAAATTTGTTTGAAAAAAGAAGAAAGATAAAAGTTGGAATAGAATAAAGATGGAATTTATTAACATTTATTATTAAGATATTATGATATTAGGATATGGAGCAGAAGTATAGAAATAAAATGAGAGAAAAGATCTCGAAAAAAATTTTTTTAAATATGTAAAATGGTCTAGGAAATCTTGATATTTATATCAAACATATAACGAAATAGAAAAATAAGAAATAGCATGTTGCAGACTAGTGAAAAGAAAGCGACAAAAGGAAATAATAGAAATAGGATATCTAAAGAAAAATAATAAAATGATAAGAAATAAGAGATAATTTCTACGAAATAAAACTAAGTTGGAAAAGATGAAATTCCTTTAAGAGAAGAGATATTAAAAACAATAAAAAAAAATTAAAGAAATTAATTACATGAATAAATAGATAACAATTTTTTTAAATCAAGATATGAAATGTAAAAACAGAAAAAGTGATATGAAAAAACAAATTTGAAAAAAAAATTAGAAAAGATGAAACAATAATAGCAAGATGGAAATGCGGGAATAAGACGGAAAAATAAATAGTGGCAGAGAAAAAAAGAAGATATAGATTTGCAAATCGAAAGGAACAGATTATTATATTCAAGAAAATAGATAAAAGTGAAAGTGAAAGATATATTACGAAAAAATTAAAAAAGCGATATTAGATTGGATTATTAGATTATTTGATCAGTATTAGTAGTAAATAGATTAACAGAAAAGCAAGAAGGAAAAAAAAGAAATGTGAGCAAGCAAATAAGATTAAGGATCAATGTAAATCAAATTTTAACATTAACAAAATAATTTTACATTAACAAAATATTATATTTAGCGGACTGCACGATATTTTTCTTTCATAGGAAATCTAAATCGAAAAAAAATTTTGTTTTTCGTTAAATCGGAAACTTCGTTAGTGATAGGGGATGGATGAACTTAGCTCAGAAATCGCTATTGCCGCTCCCAAGTCCGCACAAAGAAGGAGGATTAAGGCCAACAACCTATCCCTCGTAAAAAATCTCATATGCTCATATAGTATTGCAAATCAAGCCTCAAATGACGGACGGAACCCATAGAATAACGACATAGCAAGGATAAGGAGTAAGCGACTTTGGAATGGATTATAACTATGCCAGGATGCTGAAATGTAATATCATGGAATAATAAGGACCAAGAAATCATCATAGAAATGAACGCACAATAGAGACTGTGCATCTCCAGAAAAAGAAAAAGAAAGCAAAAGAAACTGCCAGATAGCAAAATTACACCCTCTTTTACAACGAAGTAGAAAAAAGCAAAAGAACCGTAGTTAGTATTGAAATACTAGTACATCAGAAGTTCGAAAATATGATAGACAAAGTAAAATGTATAAACAAGAACATAATACGATCAAAACAAACACTGGGAGAATACACTTCATATATCCATATATGCCCCGGATATAAATAAAGCTAAAGAGAAAAGAAAAACATTTTTCGAAGAACTTTAGTTATGTTTTGGTTCGCGACTGCTAATTCTTAAACTATGAACACGAGATTTGATTGCTAATTTCAGATATTCACAAATCATATGATTCTTCCCGGGGATAACCCGCGTTCAAAGATATTTCATGATAGAAATGTATAGAAATAACCTTACCAAAACCAAGCGCAATTCACCATGTCGATTGTCTCCAGGATAACTGAGAAACACAAGTCTCTTTAAAGATCGCAAAAGAATGTTCGCGGATTATATAAAGAACAAAATATATTCTATTATGTCTATATAAGGTGGAAATATAAAATGTGTGTCTATTGTATGAAACAGAAAATAGAGTCCAAGATCAGATTTTTACCTTATAGTCTTCACAATTCTATGTTTAAATTTACTCTGGTGAAATTTAAATTTACTCTCAGCTCGCTCGTTCTGATACGACATTCCCGCCTTCCCATCCTTCAAAAATAACTCTCCTGCACGTGGCATACTTAACTCTATCGCGTTTCACGTGATTGTACGGAAACAGTCCCGTGTCTTCCAATCGCTACATATTTCCAATTCTAACAAATCACATCGCTCCGTCAGCTGTCGAACACCGACAGCTTCTTTCGCAGTTGTCCCTTGTTTTGGCACAACGTGTTTACATATGCTATGCATACCATACATACTCTCTCCCTCTCTTCCTCTCTCCCTCTCTCTTTCTCTCTCTCTCTCTCTCTCTTCCTCTCCTTCTCCCCCCTGCCTCCTTCTCTCTCAATTTCCATTAGTACCGTTTAGCATTCTACATGTATATAATGTTAAAATTTTAGGAATAACGAAGATATAACGCGCTATTAATACAAAGACTCAGAAAGACATAATTATAAACAAGATTATAAAAATCATTATAGAAAGACAAGATTATAAGAATTCAAAGAAAATACAAATTGAACTGAGATTGAGAAAAACTACCGCACTCTAACGCTAAAAGTTGCTAAAAGAGTCCATAGAATGGCATATATTACACAAGACACAAGAGATAAGCTCTCAAATAATAAAAAATATTCATGATGGACAACCTTAATTCAAGAATTAGAAATATTCTCCTCAGCATCATGCAATAATTTAATGAGGATATTAACGATAATAGGCTCATAGCATTTTGCTCATAAAATGAATTACGGATTAACGTATCCTACCACTATAAATGGCAATATAAATATACATTCTCTAACTCAAGGAACTAAGCATCAATCATTAATTATGTAATAACAAAAAAACAAAAGAAAACCCAAATCAAATACTAGATTTGCGAACGCTTTTCTAGCAAATGTAGATACTGAACATAGTTTGGTTTTCTGTAAAGAACAAATCTCTATGCAACTAAGAAAGAATAGATTAGTAGAACTTAGATCAAAAATTAACGTTCCAGTCGAAAATTCCTGAAAAACGAATCTACAAGACTGCTATTCCAGAATAGATTTTTAGAAAAGATAAACGGAAATAGCATCGAAGGAGAGGATAAAGTCGACTAAGCCTGAATGAAAATAAGAGCCAATATAATTAACATCATCACAGAAGCCGTTAGCACCAGAAAGGTAAACAAATAGAAATAAAATCATCAAACCATAGTTTACTCAAGAGGGAAAAAAGGGAAGCCTATCTAAAGTACAGAAACGCTAAATCCATGCAGAAATTTAAGAGAGACAAAGAGGTAAGAAAGTCAATCAAAGAAGTCAATCAAAGGATAAAAAACTTGAAAGAAGGATATTAGGAAAAGTTCATCAGCGATATGGAGCAAGATCTATATGGAGATCTAGATAAAAAAAGATCTGGATACGCAATACAAAGGAACCAATAAATAAAAAGATGCAGATAAATACGGTAATACCAGAAACGTGAACTACATACTTCCAAAATCTGTACCTGGACAGTAGCGGAGATACCAAACAGCATGAAATCCAACGGATTTCAACAGAATAATGGTGGAAAACGAATATTATCATGTAACTCTGAGAGATATGAAAAAAGCGATGGAGAACTCAAAGAACAAAAAGCACCTGGCTTGGATGGCAAAATGTTAAACTACAGAGAATCAAACATCCAGCGGGAGATCGCAACTTTTTTCGAGAAAATTATAAATACAGGAATAATACCGCAGTAAAACATTTATAACGACACCAATATTTAAGAAGGGATAAAAAAACATACAAAGATTCATTAATACTGGGAATTAGTAATCAAATCTCGTGTTCATAGCTTAAGAGTTTAGCAATCGCGAACTGGGACGTAACATTTGAAGTTCTTCAAAAAATATTTTTCTTTTTTCTTTAACTTTATTTATGTCCCAGATATATATGAAGTGCATTCTCCTAGTATTTGTTTTAATCGCATTATGTTTTTGTTTACGTATTCTACTTTGTCTTTATATTTTATATTATATTTTCGAAGTTCTGATGGAACTACTAATATTTCAAGCAACTATAGAGAGATAATCTTGCTTAGCTCTATTTTGAAAATATTTATGAAGATTCTAGCCGGGAAAATAGTAACCAAATACAATATACAAGAAGAATAAGGCTTCCAACATAATCGGTCGACTACAGATGCCATATATATCTTAAAACAACTTATCGAAAAAAATAATAAAGTTCGACAAGCCAGTTTCTGTGTTTTGTTGACTTTAAACAGGCGTGACAGAGCGTGTTTGGAGGATATTCTTAGGTCCATGCAAGGACATAATATTTGCGAGAAATATGTAAAAATTGTTGCTGAAATGAACAAGAGCAATACCACAAGAATAAAAGCTGGAAACATCTTGACTAGAGCTGTACCGACAACCACGGCTATAGAGCAAGAAGATAGTCTGAGCCATATTTTCTTTAATGAACCTTGTAATGAACGAGATAATAAAGAACGTAAAGATAAAAGATATAGAAGCTGAGTACAGGAAATAACACAATACAAATATTATGATATGCGGATGATGCAACACTGTTCGCGGAAAGTGAAAGTGATCTCTAAAGGCTTCTATATAGACTCGTAACCACAACATCAACATTTAATACGAGTATATCCATCGAAAAAAATATAGACTATGATAATAATCAATCAGATGTAAGCTAGCAGCGAATAGAATTATCCAATAAGTTATGAAATACAACTATCTAGACTCAGTAACATGATCAAGACAGAAACCTAAGGAGAAACCGGTAGGAGAAATCCGCACACAAGTTAATAAAACAAATGGGATAGCAGGATACTTGAGAAATATCATATGCAGGAACCGACATAAGACGGTTGAAAGCAAAACGTGAGAAAATAAAATATCAATATTAAGCCAATACGCAGCGGAAACGAGAACCGAAACATCCAAGAATCTTAAGAACAGCGGAAATGAGGACGCTGAGGGCAATCAGAGGAATTAGCTTGAAGGACAAGACAAATAAAAAGTGAGCAAATAAGATTGCGGTATCCAAAATGTAGTAAGATGGATTAGAGCAAGGCAGCGATAGAGAGATCATGTGGAAAGAATAAGATTAATAAAGACTGGCAAAATGGGCTAAACCACAAAAACCACAGAGTTCCCATCCATTGGGAAGACTGCCGAAAAATAAGCACGAGTTAGATATCGAGGTCACAAGGAACGTAGAAGAAATACAGATATAAACTCGTCCTATATCAAGAAAAAGAAGAAGTTAAAGCGAAATTCCTTTGTACATCAAGATGGAACAAAAATTCATCTCGATTCATCAAAATATCAAGTAGCTTATTAAATAAAAGCTTCAAAAGAAGATTTCTAAGTAAATAGAATTATCGTAGCAATAATGGAAATTTTCATGAATATATGCCAATTTATTAAAAAAGGATATCGCACAAAATTAGTAATACGAATAATCCGATTCACGAAGGTAAATCACACGAATCAATAAACTGTCGCACTTGATTCCTTCCATTATTTAAATGTCTGCAAAAGAGAGGATTCATTTAAATTTTCGGTCATTAAAATTATTTTAAAAAATCAATACATGAGAGATAGTTAAAATATTTCCAATAAATTAAATACCTAAGTTATCAAAATTATTAAAATATTCTTTGCCAGAAAGTTATTGAAAACTTCAGAATTGCATTCTGTAATATATAAACCGCAACAAGAGTTTTTAGATAATCTATTTGTTTTCATTGAGTTTACTGAAAATCTTCTATCAATTTTGTTCAATCTCTTTCCAATTTTCTTTACAATAAATTTTTAGCTTATGTATCTAATATAGTTTAATTTGCAATACAAATTAGAATATTCGTTAATCATACTATAATTAAACCCCTTTCCCTCTCTCATTCCCTCTCTCTCTCTCATTCTCTCTTTCTCTTTCCCTCCTTTCCTTCCTCCTCTTTCTTTCTCTTCCTCTTTCCCTTCCTACAATATTACCAACTATCAAAAACCTTATTTTATAGAAATAGTCTATATGATTTACGCAAAACGCGTCAAATTTAATAAATATAACATTCACTTAATGCTGATAATACATAAACACTTTAATGAAATCTTTTGTCATTTTTCATCAAGTCAAAAGTGAAATACTGTTAAATAAATTTCATAAATCCGATTAAGTCTTATACGATTGTAAATATGAAAATACTACATTATTCGCTGAAGATTTTGATACTTATCGAATTTTTTAAAATAAAGGATATATTTCCATTTAATTTCTTTAATTGTATGAAAAATTCTCAAATTCCGAAATGTTTTTAACAAAATTATAAAAATTTCTGTGCCATCTCACTTAAGAACATGACGTTTAGAAATTATTTCTATAAACGACCTTTAAATTTTAGAAAATTGTTTCTATCTCTAATAATTTATGAGAAAACACTTTGTAATATTTTATATAATGCATATTCTATACAGAATATGGATATATAGAATACGCATATATATATATATATATATATATATATATATATATATATATATATATATATACACATATATACATGTGTGTGTGTGTGTGTGTTATAATCCATATTCTACATATAATTTTATATATAATTATATTTGCATGATATATTTACAGTTTCTTTTTTATCAACATCTCTATAAACTTTTCAAATAATCTACTATTTTATATAGTTCATATTTTTAACATCAAAATATATTAACATTAAACTTCTCTTATATTGAAAAATATTTTACCTTATATGGTTTAGAATTGGAATTAAGGGATTGAAGAATCAAATTTGCTCCTTGTGTATATAATATACTTGATGAATCTGGACTCCAATTCGATGTTAATATAGGAAGATTCGCTTTTATTAATGTAGAACGAAGCATACCATTACGAGACCAAATTTTTATTGATCCATCTTGACCAGCTACAATCAAAATTATATTATTAAAAACAAATACTTTGTAAAAATGAAATGACAAGACATACCCGTTAATAATGCAGAACCATCATTACTCCATCTTCCCAATATCGCAGCACCTTCATGAGCATAAATTGTTTTGTCAATACGACCATTTCTCTTGACAAGATGATATTTTCCTAAAAATTAAATATTATTATAAAAATGCTATCTTGAAAAAAAAGCTATATTAAAACAAGTTCTATACTGACATAAATTAAACTTTTGTTTAATTTTAATTAAATAAATAAAAAAACAAAATATTCAACTTTCAAATTATAAACTCATATGCTTATATTTAAGCTAAACTTTCGATTATATTCAAAAAGAGTAAAAGAAAAGGGAAATCCTCTAACTTTTTATCATATTAAAAAGTAATTCATGTATTGTGTGAGTTGCCTAAAACTCGAACTTAGAGTTATTGATCTAAAAATCGATTTTAATTTCAAAACACGAACAAAATTCGCTCATTCCCTTTTTAAATAAGGGATTCTTGTCGCCTGAATAGAATTGTCTGATTTTGGAAAAAAAGAAAAAATTTAACTATAATTAATATAACTTAAGTAATACAGAATGGGCCCAATTTGTGTATGAAAATATTATTAATTAAATATATTATTTAATAACATATATATTTAAAATAAATATATATAATACATATTTATAATATTTATAATATATTTAATAGATATATTTAATATATATTTAATAAAAATGTAAGATATAAAGTACAGAACAGAATAAGATTGATAAATCATGAACTCTTGTAAGACTCGCTTCAAATTATTGCCGGTTTATCAATTAATCGCTCTTTTATACAATAAGAAAATATTTATGTTAATTACGGAAAAAATCGATAAATGAAAAGATTTCTTTCGTCCGTTACAATACCTATAGATTTTTCATTAATAAATACTTATTTTGATTATATATGAACTAAATAATTTGTTATTATATAAAAAAATAAATATATCGTAATAATTAATTAATAAACTAAATTCATTGTTATTAAGTGAATCAAAACAATATCCATTTTTAACATTAACGTTTAAGTGCCATAAGTCTTTGACAATCCGATCGAAAAATATCAAGTAGCGCACTTCTTTCGTTCCCTATCAAATAACAGGATAATAATTCAATAAAAATTCTTTTTAATAGTAAATTTAATAGTAAATTTAATAAAATTGTAATAAAAATTACAATTCAATCTCTATAAACAATATTAATAAATACACGCATTGACAAAATCCGAATGTGGGATCAATTTGATTTTGTGGGCTAGCATTTGTAGGAACAACAGCAGTGTAATCGGATCGGTCTGATACTTAAACGGTTAATATTTAATATTAATATTTTTCAATATTAAATTAATACTGAAAATTAAATATTAAATTAATATTAATATATATATCATCTTATTTATTGATAAGTATAACTTATTTGTCTGCAATATTTTTTTCTATTTTTCCTTATTGTTATAAATTAATTATTTGTCAAATATTATATTGAGATAATTTTTTAATTATCCTATATGTAATCATATATTAATCTTTCTTCAACGTTTAATATAATTGTGTGAAATCAAGTAAATATAAAAATTTTAACTGCGAAATTATATACATATATTTTTCATTTCTATATTCTATGATATATATTTTGCAAATATAGTTAATTCAATATCTGTCTTCTATACGTGTTCCTCATGCGATGCTTACTAATGTAAAAGAAAATAAAACCATAAAACATTTCAACTATTTAAAGAAGACCAATAATAAAAAAATCGAACAGCATTACACATAATTATACATACGTTACATGAATAAAATTGAATCGTTAGTAATAATACAATTCGGATGAAGTAATCTATAATATATTGCAATATCATCTTATCTGGTCGAAAATATTAAATAAAATAATTTAATAAAATAATGTCATCATAGTTAATCATCATTGTTTAATTATAAATTTTATATTAAATTTTATATATTATAATTAATTTTATATATTAAATATTAATATATTAAATATTTTCTTAGTAGTATATAATTGTATTAATTAATTGTTATAAATAATAAATATACTTTAAATAAATCTGTTACATAATTTAAACTTTATTGCAAAATAGAGATTTTATCACACATTACGTAAATAATGTGTTATTAAAACTAATTGAATTTATATTGTTATTACATTTATTTAATATTTAAATTAAAATAACTAACTGAAATAACTAAAATAAATAACTAATATTCATTTATATATTATTGTATATTTCAATTCTAACCACATTAATATCTATTTTCCTACATAATAATTTTGAGAAATATCTCAAAAAATTTAATTGAAGAATATCTTTCAATAACTAGAACACTTAAGTATAATTGAAATTATCTGATATCATAATTTTTATAAATATGATATGAATTTTTTTCATGTAAATTTTTTTCATATGACACTTCGTTTATCTTTTATTTTTCTTGAAGATGTAATTTTTAATAAATAATAGTGGTATAAAAATAAACAATAACAATAATAATAAATAAATAATATTAAAAATACTAAAGACATAAAAATATTATTCTTAAATTCTTATTTATAAAACTTATTATTGTGATATATTTTTTATTATTATTTTAATATGGTCTTATAACTGTAATTTAATAATCTTATTAAAATTGTTATGAAAATTGTTATTAAAATTGAGAAATTAATAATTATTAATATTATTATTTAATATATCATTTCTCCATGTTTATATCAATATATATTATATATTCATTCCTAATTTTCTTATTTTTAAATTTTACATGAAATATTTATACCATATATAACTTCTTTATCATTATTATTTAACGTTTTGATATTATTTTAATGAGGAGAAGAGATTCTGTAATAAATTTGCATAAAAAAATTTGTTAATATAAAATAAGATTTCAAAATAAAATAAATATGTTAAGTGATATCATATATTTAAATACAAATAACTTACCATCGGTTGTAGTAATCAACAACACATCATAAGATGATCCCTTAACAGTAGAAATAGCGTGATTGAAATATGGATGCCATTGCATATCGGTCGGATAAAAATCACTTGGAAATTCTGTTATAACAGTAGGATGCGCAGTACCACCTTCTAAATTCCAGCATATTAATAAATGGTCTTCTCTACAATATAAATTATTTTATATGATAATTTGACTTTGTATATTCATATAAAAAAAATATACCAAACATTTCATAAAAATAGAAAAGAATTATTATTAAAAAGATCTGAACGTAAAAGAAATTATCCAATTAATTTTATAAAATGACAATTTCTTTATAAGAAATATAATCTCATCATTAATTTAATAATAATTTCTAAATATTGTTATTATATTAAAAATTGCTAATTAGCTGATTAGAAATCATGTTTGTTAACATACTAATGCATTAATGATAAATATAATAATATGAAAGATATAATAATAGTGTTGCTAACATGTGACAATAATTCTATTTATTTTTATTATATGAAAACAAATAAAATCTATCTTAATATCAAAATTTTCTAAATTTGAGATCTATGATATAGATTCAGTTTTCAAATTACATGATGAAAACTAAAAGATATCAATAATTATTAATTTTGTATTAAATTAATGTCAAATTAATCATTAATAATGCTAATGTTATAATAAAAAAAATATTTAAATACAAATACAAAATTAAAATTTTGATTAATACATGTAAATCGAAATAGAAATATAACGATATACAAAGTATCTCATAAAGAATAGTTCACTCTGAGCCAATAAAATTGAATAAGCTGAAAAATTCTATCGTTTTTATATCATTTTATATCGTTTTTCGAACATTGCTATTATTAAGAAATTAATTATTTTTAAATTTCACAAATGAGCATCCGTTTCTAAGTCATTCGCGTGTCAACAGCGAATGTTGTATGGCAACGAAAAGTAAGCCATGCGATATAAAAAATACGCGTAAATAAAACAGTACGTAATATTAGGGGTCTGTGCTGTCAATAATTGTCTCACGTTTTTGATAAAATTATATAAAGATCGTGAAGAAAAAATATAACAGCACTATCATTTCTATACCATAGGATGATGATAGATAGCATAGCATATTCTTTTTAAGTAATTTTCTAAAATACGCTTAATCCATTTTCCAATGAATTATTAAATCTATTTTATTAAATTTACTGAATATAACTTTTCTCTCATAAATAATTAGTTTATTAAACGAATATGCCGCTTTTGTTCACTCGTTGCTTGCATCTATTGATAAATAGTAATATCTCTCATTAAATGCATATGATGCGCCACACACCACAAGACTGTCCATATATATTTAACACACCGTTAAGTTGAGCAAAAAAATGATTTATCGTATCGTAATCGCAAGTAAATTTAGTATATTTTATAATAAATTTATTTAAAAAGCTAAATCAATTAAATTTAGTAATTCAATTGATAACCAATTTCATAATATAATAAAACTATCTTTTTTATAAAACATAATATAATAAAACTATCTGTTTTTATTCTACATATTTTATAAGCTGAAGTGCCTCAAGTAGTGTATTAGTACTCTATCTGCTATATACCGCTGATCTAGTTGTCCTGGGCTCCACAACAATAACCTATGCGGACGACACAGCTGTACTCGTGGCTCATAACAATTACATAGAAGCATCCTTGCAACTACAGGAAAGTTTCTAATTATTCAATGATGGATAAAAAATGGAGAATCAAACCTAACAAAATCTGTGCAGATGATATTCACTATCCATAGAGAAACGTGTCCGCCAGTAATTCTGAACGGTCTGAGAATCCCTCAAGCTGAAGATACCAAATATTTAGGGCTATATCTGGATCGCAGACTAAATTAGAAAAAACATATATTTACCAAGCGAAAACAACTTAGACTTCAACCGGAAAATGCATTGACTACTCGGCAGTAAATTGTCGACTGAAAACAAGTTGTTACTATACAAGACAATTATCAAACCTATTTGGGCCTATGGTGTTCAATTGTGGGATACGGCCTCCAATTCGGATATAGAAATATTACAAAGATTCCAAAACAAATTCCTTAGAACATAGCTTGGTACGTTATCATTGACACTTTGTATTATGATCTTAACGTGCCATACGTTAAGATGAAATAAGAAGACTCCGCCAGAGTCTCAGCCAGTCTCAGCCAGAGAATATCTCAGCCAGAGATATGCTGACAGAAGGAGCATTCTAACATACTTACGAAAAACTTCATGAGAAGCATCAAGACTTCATGCAGACTAAAAAGAAGACTTCCACAAGACCTACCCCGATCGGTATAATTCCAATGAGCATAAGCCAATGAGCATATACTCTTCAAGACTTTATAATATGTAACTGTTACATGTATCAGTAAATGTCACATGTATTACTAAATGTATTACATAAGTGATAGGTTGTAATAATTTTTAGATTAATTGATAGAAAAAAAATATCTTATAAACTAAAATAAAATTACTGAAAAAATTACTCTTATAAGATAAAATTACTGAATTTTAGAAATGTCATCATCGTTTTACAGATATTCAATAATTATTTTTACTACTAGCGGCGTTTCATCCAACAATATAATGATATATTTTATTTAAGTGGTAACTTTATTACTTATACTATATAATATAATGCAATATAAAACAAGTATGATTTTGTTTAATATTCTGTGAGTGAAAAGAATAATGACATTGCATGTCAAATGAAACTTACCCAAAATAACACAACTTTGCAATACTTTTAGCAATTACAAGAAAATCGTTCGGGATATATATTATAAAAATATCTCAATATTCTTCTCTTTCTCTTATTTTTTTTCTTTCTCAATAGAAAAATCATTGAATTATACTATCAAGGAAAGCTTTTTTTAGGAGAGTATTTTCTAATGCCAATGAAGTTTTAGATATATTCTATATTATTAGTATATTATTAATATCAGTTCTAGATTATTCATATTTTTATTCGTCACTATATAGACATTTTGTAAAAAATTCAGCAGAATTCTTTTTTCACAATTTATACTTTTAAATTACTATGCACAATTCTGAAGTCATCCAAAAAGTTCCTTCATAAAATTTATTATAAAAATCAGAAAATTTAGAAATGTTTTTTAAACAATTTCTCGGTGAATAGAAAATATATGTCAAAAATAACAAAAATTTACAGTTTGCAATTTACAATTTACTTAAATTTATTTAAATTCTAAATAAAATAATCTTTAAGTAATTTTATAATTAAATAGTTCTTTTTAAAAAATGATATTTAAAACAATTATGATAAAAAATGTTTATGTTAGCACAACGAAATATAAAAATTGTATGAATGAAATAGCAATAGCATATAAAAACAATTATGTTTCAATTATCTTTATAATAAATCTATTCTAAAAGATATACAACTAATTTAAAACAATTATTATAAGTTTATTGGAATGCATTTTTTTCTGTTCAAGAAAAATTTAAGTTTTTGAAAAGCATTTCTAGACAAGATTCTTTACAATTAAATAATTAAAAATAATTTAAAAACTATAACAATTTAAAAAAAATATGTATACATAAAAATATGTAAAATATATGTACATATTTTAAAACTGAATTTTAATGTGATATTCTTTAAAAACTTTTTTGTAAAGATGCAGGAAAAGACATAACATACGCATTTGTTGCTTTTATAATGATTATAGATGAGATATATATATATATATATATATATATATATATATATATATACATACATATATATGCACATATGTGTATGTATATATATATATATATATTATGTATATATGTATTATATATATATATATATATATATATATATATATATATATAAAATAAAGCACAAAAATATTATAAATAAATATAAAAATAGTTTTCACAAAATTTGTGATACCAGAAAGTAGCGCCAATACAAGAAAAGTGTAATACAAAATATTTCATAATATTATTCGTGCATGTTTGTCATAAAAAAAATTAAAACAGAAAATTGAAAAATTACATATAATATATAATATATGCGTTACATATAATTAATAATATTCATAAAATATTTCTACACAATAATTATAACGAAAGTATCGAAAATAATAAAAAAAATATAGAAAAGCATTATAATATTTTAGTATTATAGTATTTTATATTTATTATAATTTAAAAATCAAGAATACATAATCAACATATAATTACAAAAGATATATTCTTAAAATATAATAAATAGAAAACTTTTTTAATGGAAAAAAAACTTGATGCTAGGTATTAACTAAATGAAATAATAATATCAATTTATTATTAATGAATAATGCAACATTCAATCAATGTAATAATAATATCAAAAATCCTTTTTCACTAAAAAAATGTTTTATTTATTGTGTTTTAAAAATATATTTTTTATAATTTTATTATAATTACATATTTTTAATTCTTTAATTATCTTCACACTGCGCAGCTTTATTTTTCTTTGCTATACAATACTTGTGGCACATTTAGTGTATATATCTGATAGTCTGATCCGTCGAAATTCTTGTTCATTCACAAAATTTTTTGATTAACATCAAAATAATTATTGCTAAGTTTATAAAACAACATAGGATTTATGTATTTAACTTATTTAATTTTATTGTTCATGAGCAATTGACTATTGCTTATTAGATTTCTATGTATATAAAATATTCCAATATCATTATATAATCGAGAAGAGAACGATTCTTTATAAAAAAAATAAGTCATCTTGGAGCATAAAGTTATTGCATATAAGATTTCATTTTTGATGAATTCTGAAAATTTATTCATGTTTATAAATTTCAATACATATGTTATAATGATTTACAAGAGTAAATAATGAATACTGAAAAATAATACTAATAATATTTATAAATACTTTAATTATATATATATTATATACATATATATATATATATATATAAAAGCTTAAAAATAACGGCAATATAAATATATTCAGAAAACTGATTTAATATAATGTACTACTATTGCTACTTGTTTTAACTTACTAATTTTAACTTACTTTAATTTACTAATTTTCGTATATATCATATATGATATTATATCATAATTAAATAATATATGATAATTACGTCTAAATAATTATACATATGTATATACTAGATACATTTAAAAAAGATTTGATATATCTAAAACCTTTCCAAATAAATTATCTATTACCTTTCCAAATAAAAGCTAAAGAAAGATATACCCTCCATGCTTTGTGAATTATTTGCTTCTATATAATTTTATTCATTATTTGTAACAAAGAAGCAATAAAAAAATATTTATTGCGAAAATGTGGCGCTAGTAAATTTAAATATTACATAACAATATTAATCAAATATTAAAACAATATTAATGTAGTAATATAAGAATATATGAATATTAATATATTACATATCATGAATATTGATAACTTAATTATGAATATTAATAATTAATTTAATATTTTATTAAAAAGGGTAAAAGAAAAAAAGAAAAAGGAAAAAAGAGTAAGTGAAAAAAGAATAAAAGAGACAAAAAAAGCAACGAAATACTAAAAAAATAATTAACATATAAAATTAATTATTATTGAAATAATTTACATAAAATCTAATTCAGTTTTTTACATTCAAAATTTTATTAAATATTATAAATTTCTGATATCATCTTTCTTGTAGAGAAATAGATTACATGAATTGCAATATGTAGACACAGTGTCTTTTTTTTAGCTTATTTAAAATAAATATATAAAATAATAAAATATTATATTTTATTATTATATTTTTAATAGATATATATATATATATGAAAATTTATATAACTATACTTTGTGCAATTTCGCAAAGATATCATTGATATATTGTAAAAGTATTTATAATAATTATTTACAATAATTTAAATTTTTTAATATTTGTTATATCTCCAATTGTAAATAAGTGATCCTATATACACTTTATATAACTTCTATCATTATTATATAATTATATACCATATACATAGGTATATATAAACAATTATATATATATATATATATATATATATATATATATACATATCTCTCTCTCTCTCTCTCTCTCTCTTTTATATCATTTGTTTTTTCTCAATACTTTTTAGAACTTAAGAACATACCTATATTTTATACTCAATACTGTGATATCCAGATATATTACTCTCAAAAAATATTATGTCCATTAGATCTTTAATTTATATTATGTAAATAATTCTTCTAACTCTTATTTTATGAAAAAGACTATCATCAAAACGAAACATTATTTCAATTTTCTTCTTAAAGTTGAAATAAGATATATTTTATTTATCTTTTTATTAATTATATAATGAAATTCCATATAATGGACTTCATTTATAGAATCTATATAAACTTTTATTAAAAATTAATGAATGTTAAATTCTCAAAACTGTAATTCTCCTGTCTTTGGCATAATAATTTATTTAAGCATAATTAAATAATAATGATCTTAAATGTTGTATTATTATAATAATAATTTTTATATTATTATTTGTAAAAAATTTCTATTAATTCTTATTCCAGGATCATTCAATTGAACTAATTTGAAGAATCACATCTATTTTTATTCTGATTGTCATTCTATTATTTTTTCAATTATAATTGCTATTCCATCAAAATCTTTTATTTAAGAGAAAAATCACTTTAATAACTTAACCCTAAAAACAATTAACCACGAATAATATTGTAGATATGAATATTTTGATTTTACAAATATTTTACGAATTAAATTAATTTATAATCTCAATTTCTTACTTCAATTTAAATGAATTTCGTTTATTTAGAGCAGACAATCGTATTGTTCTTTTGTATTATAAGTTGAATTTTTACAATTTCTATAGATGTAAGTTACTTGTGAGCAGTCCTTAAGAACTGAAATAAATTCTGTTTATAAACGATTAAATCAATCTAATCTTTTCATATTTCTAGTGAAACTTTTCTTTGACCGATATATTACATGCGCACATAAAAGATATGTAAAGAGGAGATGTGGGTATGTGTTGCTTGAGTATTCAATTATCAAGGACATCGAAATATAAAAAATTGTCATCGATGATAATAATAATGAAGCAGAATATGCACGTGCACCCGTATTATATATATATGTGTATGTATATATACACACTGTAAGAAATATATTCCAGAAATATTCTTGATATAGCAACATTTCTATTCTAATTTTTTTAATTTATTTCTATATAGAAATCTTTTATTTTGTTTTCAAAAAATAAAACTATTAACTTTATTAGATTATTAATTTATTCTCGTTTAAAAATTATTTAAACATTTATTATAATATTATATTCTAATTAAAACAGTACAATTAAGCCAATATAATGACAACTGATTTGTGGTTTACTTACGCACAGGAATAAATTTCTTCTGTCGAGCTCCATGCTACACAAGTGACACAACCTTTATGTCCATTAATATTTTGCACAGATATTTTAAATTTCATCTCAAATATTATTACAATATTATATATTATTATAGATATTAAAAATGCAAAAATATCAAATAAGTAAAAGCAAGTACTATTTTTTTAACAGATGTAATGGTTTTTTTCTCTCCAAAGTAGCGTTTAATAGATTAAGTATATCTTATATACTTCATTTTGTTTACGATTCATCTCTATGGCAACCATGATAATGTGGAATTAATTCTATTATGAAGGATCCATATTATCTTCATTGCACAGTATCTGACGTCTATTGTCCAATAGGAATCTTTATTTTCTAGTAACTTTATAGTAAATACATAATATGATTTATACTAATTGCTACATTCATCGTTACAAGAAAATATCAAATCTAACTTTTCGTATGATATACAATATTTATATGTCTAATATTATACTGATCTTATATTTCGTTATTCGATATATAACATATAAAATCCAATATAAAAATCCAATATAAATTTTTCTATTCTGAAATGAAACATCATGTGTTAAAATTATTGTGCTGAGAAGAAAGTATCTATTAGATCGTAGAAATATCAAATTTCTATGAGAATGCATGCGTATGAGAAAAATTAAATATAGCAAAAATTTTTTTTAATTTTATACATATAATAAAGAAACCGTATATAAAATATATAAAAAAATAAAATATAATAATAGTTTTGTAATATGTACTTATGATTTGTGTATATGTACTTTTACGATCTATAAATATAGTTATCCAAATAAAATGTTTGTCACTATACATATATATTCCATTCTTACATATATCAAATATATTAGATAGATATATTAAATACGTCATTCTTATGTATATTATTTATACAGATATATATTAATGTATATTATTATTAGGATTATTAATTGTATTATAATGATAATTATATATTTTGTATATGTATATATGTACGATCGCGATGTGTAATATAACACACACACACGCATACATATATTATTTATATTATATTATAAATATGTATCTGTTTTAATATTATATATTATTATTAGTATATAATATAGTATATATTATTCATATGTATTATAAAAAGAGTATTATTAATTTTATACATATCATATAATATTATTTTTTATAGATTTTATTACATTTTCTCACACAAATATATATTTTTTATTGTACGCAAATAATAAATAAGACAAGAGAAACATTACAATTAAAGTTATTACACAATGAATTAACATGTTCTAATTTAAACATAATGTTTATATGATATTTAAATAAAATTACATTTCTTACTTATAATTTTTTTCAAAATAATAATCATTCTTATTAATATATATAATAGAATTAAATCATTTTCTTTCAATAATTTTTTATTTACTTGATTATTTAAGATAGGGCAACATATCATTTGAAAAATAAAAATGCGCTTTCCTTTCTTTTCATTGTTAAAGCTGAGAATGCTTGCTCTATATATTTCTTATGCTAATTACCAATAATGCTGAATTCTAGATAGCGTCATATGTTCAACATATGATTTGATATTCAATAAATGAATGATTCATAAATGAATTCGATATTCAATTGATGGAATTTTATAGGAATCAAAATATCTCCGACTAAAATTTTCAGAAAACAATTGGTAAACAATCTCCTATTGAATACCGAATGTGGTACATTGCATATAATATGTAAGAAATGTATTATTTATAATCACAGAATATATCATATGTATATAGAATATTATAAAATTTTTGAATTTAATATTTTTATTGAAGGAATTAACGAAAATATTATAATTAAAACAAACTCGAGAGCATAATACATTCATTTATATATTATTTGGAAACGTGTTTTACTAACGGCAAACTTACCTACTATACATTGACCTACTATACATTGCGTCAGAACAAATTCCTTAGAAAATATATTCGCATAATCGAGCAATTTTACTCTGAGCCGTGTCATTTATTTAATAATTAATGTTTATTTAATAAACAAGGATAATTTTATCTTTGCAATCTTGATTATGAATGAAATGTTGTTATATAAAATTTTCACTATAATGTTATACAAATACTTGTTTATTAAATATACTAAACCAGATAATTTAATTTAAACGAGCAATATACATATACAGATATCAGATTATTCAGATATATCTGTTAGAAATTGCATAAAAATTAATGAGACATTAGTATGAAAATCAGAAAGTAACCCTCAATTGAAATAACGTTTCAAGTCAACGATCGCTGTTATCGCTGTTCTCAAATCTGACGTGCCGTAACTTCATCGCGACAACCCGATCAGGATCAGAAGCGATCGCGTTCTTTTATTTCGAACGCTGAACAAATATCGCCAAGATTTGATTTAAATGAAAAGACTTATTTAAGCAAAATTTTTTTCAGGAAGAAAATATTTTATTTTATGATTATATCTACTAACCTTACGACAATTAGATCAAATAAAATTAACTTCGTCAACATTTTTTTTAATGTTAATTTTAGACTTAGCGAATGCAGATCATAGTCAATTCTTAAGACTATCTGGAATGCAATTTCAAGATATCACAAATTAATTACAGAGCTCTATAAAGCTAATCTTATTAAGACTTATTGAGATATTATTTAAGATGATACTAAACCTATATTACTAAATATATAATAGAATTATGAACAATGATGTCTATATTATCAATAGTCATTATTGCAATACATATATTTATTGCAATAGATATTGCAATAAATTATTTCTATGTAAAAATATAATAGAAATGAACTTAGATTTGAAAAAATTATAAGTGCTATTTGACTATTGATATTTTTCTTTGTTTGTTCTTTCAAGTTCCAAATTATTTTTGCCAAATACAGCTTGATATATATATATAGCTAAAGCACATAATTTTTGTTTCTTAAATATCTCTTCTCTATAATGTAATAATTTTTATATTTTTTTCCTATTTAGCCTTAGAGTACGTATCTGTTCATATAAATTTAAAATCTCATTTGTCTAGATTTTATTAATTATTTGTTATTTAAATAAATTTATTTAAGGCTCAGTTTTTATAAGATTACTTATAACATATTTTTAATCTATGATCTGTATTATCTATAATATATAGCAATCCCAAATACATTAACGTTATATATGTATATTTTATATCGAAAGCATGTGAAAATAAAATTATTTATGTATGTATATGTACATAATATAGATATATAGATTTCTGTAAATATATATAAATATAAAAATATAGACAAATATAATATAAATATAATATAAATATAACATAAAAAATATAATATAAATATAAAAATATAGACAAATAAATATATGTAAAGAGAGAGAGAAAGAGATTTATCAAGAATCTACAAAGAATTACTTTTATAAATAAAAAGACGAACAATTGTATTTTCAAAATAATTTATTTAATTAACATAACAATTTATATTTTAAATGATTCTCATAGTAGATTTATTTGAAATAAAAGAAATATATAGAATAAATCTTATAAATTTAATAAAATTCTTGTAATTATAATTATATAATTTTGTTTTGAAAAAGTGGAAATAAATCCAGAATATGTTATATATAATATTATTATATATTTTGTGCCGTATAGATTGTATATGTCCCACTCTCGAACTTTCCATTCGAACTATTTGAAATGTTCGTCATTTAAATGAAAATTTTGAAAAATTTTTTGTAAAATCATGTGTTAATGTCAAAACATCATATATATATAAACATCACGTTGTAAATTATATGTTCGCGCGTAGTAATTAGTTCGATACTCATCTTTTCAAAGCTTATATATTAAAATTTAGTTATGCGTCATTTTTTAAATGTAAGTATAGCTTTATTTAGTCAATGTGTTTTCATGAATATATTTTACATAGTATTATATTATATAACCTACAATATATTCTTAACTTATATAGAATTCTCGTATAATTACATGTAAAGTGTAAAATAAAGTGGAGGATATGCAATATATACATGAATATAAGTTTGATATATGTAGGAGGCATAATATATAGATGAAAAGATGATACGTAATTATTTCCTTTATAAAATTATATATTTATTATTGTTTTGATATTACAATGTATATAAAATATTACAAAAAATAATTTTGCAAATTTTATAGATATTCTATATAATATAGTTTATATTTCTCAAAGAAATTAATGTACATCCAAAGAATACTCATTATAAAAAACAGTGTGTCAGAAAATTTTATATTTTGGCAAATTAAAAGTATTGTAAATACTGCTAAAAAAATTGAAATAAAAAATTTTTAATTTATTCATTTAAGATAGTCGCACAGAAAAAGATCAGAAAAACAAGACATCAACTTTTGAAAAGACCAGGAAAGACAACTCAACATCGAAGAAACAAATCCTTTAGAGAAATTACAAAAGTTTCACGAATATAACATGAGGGATGATTGTATCATGAAACTCTTGCAAGAAATGCTAAACTTATAACATTAATTTTCTATTTAAAAATTATTATGATTAATTTAATATAGGAATAATTTTAACTGATAATGATAACATAAAACTACGCTTTAATATGGCTTTGACATAGCGATCATTTATTGTAAGCAACGTATAGACTGATCGCATTCAGTACATATATAATCTTATGTATTACACATATTATACATATATTTTGTAATTACTCTACTAGTTCATAAAAACATATGCATATGTGCACATATGCAAGATATATTTAAGATGTTTTAGCAATTATTAATTCATGCAAATTTGTTCTAAATAGTACTAATATTAACAAAATATTACAGATGCATAGTTTTATAAATAATAAATTTTATAAAAAATAATTCAGCTATTTAGTATAACTAAAAATATGTATAATTTTTCATATTTTATTTTTTAAATATATCTATTAAATAATTTCATTAAAACATTTGAAAATTTCACTAGCAACATATTTTTATCAAAATCTGTTAAGGAACTTGTATTGTTAGAAAAGTTCGTATTATTAATATTAGTACTGTAAAAATTAACATGAAGTTATTCATGCATTAATATAGCAAAATATATTTTTGCTATATAACTTATTAAGGAATTTGATTAAGTAAAATATTTCTTTTATTAAATTTCAATAAAAAAATTTATACTTAACATAAATTATAGATTTTCGATATTGACAATGAATGATAAAACAAGCAAGACCAAAGGAACAAAACAAAAGTAAACGAATACAAACCTACAATGCTTTAGCTAAATGATATTGCATAATGACAATAGTTTCTTTTAAAATAACGTCAGTCTAATAAGATTTTATTCTTATTCATTTTTATCATTTTTTAATAAACACGTAAATCATGAAATCCATTGCTAATTTAAAAGCATCATCTTTCGCCAAGATATTTTTGTACTTTAGAATATTCTTAAATTCTTAATATGTTTTTTATATTGCTTTTGATTAAAGCTTTATTTCTCTTCTTTCTCAATCCCATTTCTTTTTTAATATAATTTCTTTATTATTGATAATGTTATAAAATATATTTACTTATACCTTAAAATTTTTTCCTTATATTTTTAAATCTATTCTTTTTGTTTTAATATTTTATTTTCTACTGATAATTTCTTATAATTATAATCTATAAAAAATACAATAATTAAATAACTTGATATATACTAATATACTTATGTACTAATAGGCAATTAGTATGTAAATATTAATAAAACATTGCTTTTTCTAATTAAAAAATATTTATATATTTCGATATCATAGAAGTAACATCTTTTTCATTAACAAGCATATTATTTTCGTTATTTCGATATTATTTTCGTTAATTTATTTTTCATCAATGGATGATATTATTTTAATTAACATATTCTTCATCAATAAATTCTTAATCAAAATATTTTAATTAACTTGTTATCCATCAATGGGAATATCATTTTCAAATAACTCGGTTCTTCATCAATGAGCATATCATTTTTATAAATATGTTCTTTATTAATAGATATAATTAATGGCATTTTTTTTTCTATTAATTACTTACATTATTTTATTCATTACTATATATAACACAAAATTTTCTGTAATTTTCTGTAAACTTTTAGTACAAAAAATGAATAAAAGATTTTAATATTTAAAATAATGCTTATATTTATTTTATCTATTCTATCTTGTGGCATTAAGAAAATATTTTTATATACATACATATTATATATATACATTGGAAAATTATCTTGTTTCAGAAATTATCTACATTCTTTATATGAATGAAATAATTTATAAAGTGTAAAATGCATTTGTACATTCGAAAATATAAAGTCAAATCGTCTCTCTCAATAACGCAATCCAACATTTGAAACATTTTTCATTTTAAAATATCGAAATATAAATTAATATTAACTTTTACTAACGAATTTTTTTCAACAAAAATGAATTGCGCGAAAGGTTATAAAAGGTGATAAAAAAGAATATTATATATTTATAAGAATATTGTATATTTATAATTTTATAAAATAAATAAACTTTAGGATCTATATTAAATTATATAATCATTATAAAATCTAGATTATAAAATTAATCACTTATAACAGAGCTTAATAATAAAGTTTATAAAAAGTTAATAAAATATATTAATTTATGAAACATTATTTTTGTATATTACTTCCAAAACTTTTAATATTATAAATTATAGCTATTATATGAAATCATGTTTAAAATAATTATTGTATAAAATGATCATAATACTACATAATATTAAAAAAAAAAAACGTGAACCACTGATCCTCTGTGACGCTTATATGATGCTTACACGAATACGCATTGACACATATGAACCGTAGATATTCATTATATTATTTTTTATCAATGTGCGTATATGCATCAATTGCCTTAACTATATTACATTTCAATATTCAAACATTAAAAACTTATAATATAAGCAATGTAAATTACAGATTTCCGATACTTATATTGAATATAATTTTCGAAAATCAATTTTATATGGAAGATAATGATCTAATTATAGCATAGATGTCTACAGTTATAATTCAATGGAAAATTAAATATTGTTCAGCAAGAACTTATAAACTTATTTAACAACAGTTGTATTTTGCTAAATTTAATGTGTATTCCGATTATTTTTGGAATAATCGCATCATTGCGATTGTTCATGCATCACTAATCACAGCATTGTGTACTTTAATAATTGCAATGTCCCTAGCACAATAACCATGATTAGAAGCAATTATAAACATTGATTGATTCGATTATAATTGCAGACAAATAGGATTCATTTTATGTCACATAATTACTTTTAATTACTTTAAGAAGTAATCACTTATTATTATTTTGTTATATTATTATAACAGAAATTATATGAAATATTAATTAAAAGATATTTTATCCTTAAACTTTTTCTCGAAATCTTGAAAGTTTTCGAACAATATTTTTAAAAAGGCTATGTACGAATTTTTCACATTTTTTGCCTATCGGAGATTTCACAATCGGTATACTTCTATCTCTATGATATAATCGTTTTTTTTTAAATTTAAATCATTGCTACTCCACAATTCATTTTAATACGTGTAAATTAAATTCCAGTTGTACACTTTCGCATTTATAAGCATGGTTTACAACTTTTTTATTTATTTTGTTGTTAAGGATTTTTACATGCATTGTCTTTGGTTTGGAATGTTTTCGATGCAAACAAGCATATATCGAATACGAGTTACAAAGCCAAGGGATTAGATCGCAATCATTGCTGAAACAAAAAAGAATCATTATCGCTCGGCAATTACCAAACGGTGAAAAACAGCGTCTTCAGTGTCTTGTGAGAAGCCAGAAGTAACGGTCGCATCTTGGTTGCTTAACTAGCGCGAGTATCCAGATATTGTAACTATTATAGAGGTCTTACGATTAAAGAAGATCGTTTTACTTTCTATTAAGTCATCTCCTTATTGAACACACTCTCTCAAACCGGCATTAAATAAATATTTTAAACGGCGTTGCGCGAAACATCGAAGGCGCGTTAACGGTGAGACGCAGCCGGGTGAATAAAATGCCACTGTACTCTATCATTTGCTAGACTAACCTGCAAGGTCGAATCCGAACTCATTGTTCAGAAATTCGTTTGAAGTTCCTAATTCGCACCATGAAAGTTCGTATTATTATCACTGTACATATGAGCCGGCAAACCGCGTTGATTTACAAATCGACGGAACGCTGTTAGAAACTCAGAAGTAGTGTAATCTTCCACAATTTCTAAATGAATCGCTTTGGTGACAAGACACACGCATAACGTTACATAATGTTTTCGAGTTCTCTGACCATGTCCTATGAAGGATATGATGCCGAACGGCCCTGCATAATCAACGCCAGTATGAGAAAAGGGGGGCGAGGAATTAACTCGTGGGTCAAGCAAGTTTCCCATTAGCTAAGTTGGAAATTTAGCCGATTGACGTGCACAAATCACACATTGACGGATAAGCACCTTGACGAGATTTCGACCGCTTATAATATTTTTGTCTCAAAGTGTGCAGCGTAAGTTGCGTGCCACCATGAAAAGTAGCTCGATGTACATGGTCTATGAGAAGTTCAGAGATGCGATACCGCAACAATATGATAGGATGTTTCTCCCAATATTCTAGGGCGGCATTTCGCAACCGCCAAGCCGAAGTAACGAATCTTCACCTAGCATAGGACTCAAGGCCTTTAATGCACTGGATTTTGGAATCAGCTCATTATTGCTCAATGCACTTCATTCTTTTGAGTGAGTCTTTTGGATGAGTCGGAACCAAAGTTGGACAGCTTCGCGCAACTCAAAAACATCTATCGGTAATTCCTTCCGAAAATTGGGACTTTCTCTTTCGTTTTGAATTTTCAATAAATCTAAGAACATAGGCTGTTACTCGGACTAGCCGAGTCCAGCTCGAATATCGTTGGAGCAATTCCCACTCGCTTGTACAATCCACATGATATACGGTAATCTTTCGAGTTTCTGTGGAAATTTCTTTCGTAATCGTCGATTAACATCGCGGGATCACGTTTTATGATCGAACGGCCCCCCTTGGTTAAAGCGCGCCAAATAATCGACGCCGATAGTCCACGTGAGGCGCGATCGGTGGGGTTTTCCTTCGAAGAAATATGATGCCACGTAACGTTTAATGACGAAGTTTGAACTTCGGAAACTCGGTTAACAACATAAATGGTCCATTTGGATGGATGCTGTTTTAACCTGCTAATGTTATCGTGGAATCTGTCCATCCGTAAATCGGAATGTTCGATAAGGAGAGCGCTTACTTTGTCTAAAAGAGCAGTTGGCTTAACAGCACAACAGCATTTAATTCAAGACGAAGTATACTGATAGTTTTTACCGGCGCGATTTTCGTTTTTGCACAAATTAAGCTAACCTGAAAGTTAGATAGAGAGTGAATCACTCTTAAATATACAACGCATAAGCGCGATTCGATGCATCGGCAAATCCGTGCATCTCTAATGATAAATTCTCACTGTGCTGGCTGGTCTAGCGCGGAATACGGACATATGCCAAATGCGATAGGTCGTCAACGTAATCCATTCAACGCTGCACCAACTCTTGAGGTATTGGAGCATCCTAATTGCCTTTGAGCAGCCACAGTTCCTGAAGCAAAATCTTCACGGCAATAACCATAGGTGCAGCCCATCCCAACGGATCATAAAACTTAGCTATGAATGACAAGATTGAACGTCGTGTTCAGGAATAGCCACGACCGACGGAGTTATCACAAAACGAAAGATGTCTTCTTGCGGCAGCCATGATAATCCAAAAATCAACGTTTCATCCTTTGTTAGAAGATGATGTGCGAGCTTGTGTTGGCTGTTGAGGATGTTTTCCAGAAGGCTCGGTGCGTTTGCGGCCCACTTTCGCAGTAAGAATCCTCCTTCTCTCATTAAGCTAATTAGTTGGTTTCTCACGCATAATATTCACGCAGCTCGTGAACATTATCATTGCCGAAGAGCGTATCATCAACGTAAATTGAGCTTTCTACAATCGGGATCGCGGCCGGAAATAAGTGACCATCATCGATTGCAAGTTGTTTAAGAACTCGCATTGCTAGATATGGAGCGGGTGCTAGACTGTACGTGACGGTACGAAGTCGGAAATGCTGCAGCGAAGATTCAGGGATCGGTCGCCAAAGTATTCGCTGAAAGTCAACATCCACGGGTTTTATCAAAATCTGGCGGAACATTTTTGCAATATCCGCAATATACACATAACGCCATTGATGCCATCGAGCGACTATTCCCGGCAGATTTTGCTGTAGCTTCCGTCCGACCAATAAATGATCATTAAGCGAAGTAGAGTTTGCGAGTTTTGCATGAGACGTTGAAAACAACACGTAGGTTCGTAGTGCTACTTGAGTCTCGAATAACAGCATGATGCAGGATATAGACTGGTTTGAATAATGTGGTCGCATCCTCCGTTACAGACTCCATGTGATCGAGCTCAAGATATTCGTGAAGAAAGTCATGATATTGCTTGCTAATCTCAGGATGAGATTACAATTTACTCTCCATTCGGGCAAGCAGAGCGGTGGCGATCGGTAATGAATCGTTGATATCTATGGGGGGAAAGGTAGTCTTGAAAAGTAGTTGTACTGTGTATCTACCCTCCGCCATGCGAGAGTGAGTAGAGACGAAATGTCTCTCACATTGTTCGTCTTCTTCCTTAAGAGGTAGTTTCTGAGGAATCTCCTCATCCTCCCAAAATTTGCGTAGTAAAATATTGATGTCGCACTCTGTGATGCAAAGTGACACGTTAACCTTGTCCGCATCATATGGAGCTATATTTGCAGAACCGGATATGATCCAACCAAAGACAGTTTTTTGAGCCGTGGGTGTGTCCACTGGACCCTGACGGAGATTGCACACCAACAGCGATCCAAATGAATCCGATCCAATTAGCAAATGGATTGGTTCCCGGCTTGCTGGATCTGGATCCGCCAACTCAAGGTCGCGTAAATTGGGCCACAATTCGAAGGGCCGAATTTGTGAGGCCGCGTAGGACGTAATATGCGGAAAAACGTACGCCGTTAATAGAAACATTGTTTCAGAATTGTTGCAAGGTGACAGTCTTAGCAAAACCTTCGCTCTCGCATAACCATTATATTTTCCTCCGATGCAACATATCTGGAGATCGACGCGTTGTCGTTTGATTCGCAAAGTCTGGCAGAGAGACTCGGAAATAAAACTGACAATCGCACCTTGATCAAGGAATGCGCGAACTTTAACTCAGCGGTCTTCCGCGATATGAAGATCTACCTAAGCAGTAGTTAGAAGTACGTTAAATGCACGCGGAGCTTCCAAGAGCTCGCACGGTTTGAACATGTGCAACCATGCGCTTTCCGCAACGGAAGAAGTTTGCGACCGGTTGCATTTTTGAATCGTCGATACCGGGCGCTTAGTTAACGGTTTTCTTAGTGGTCTCGCCTTTGACAGGATGTAACAACGAGTGATAAGTGCGCTGACAATGCACACATCGCAATTTACTTGGACATTTCGGTGTGAAGTGACCCGACCGTAGACAATTGAAACAAATTCGCTTTTCCCTAGCAAGAGTACTGTGTTGCTCGACCGATAATAACAGAAATTTCTCGCATTTTGCTAAACTATGCGGGTGAATTGACACATCTTAAAACCGATATATTATTAATGAAGGAGCGACATTTATTTCGCGAATTATCGGCAACGGTATCAGACGCATCCATAAAGTCGGAAAGCCTGCGAATACGGCAACTCAGAAATGTGTCTAGCTCTTGGTACGAGGCATATTCCTTTGCATCACCTCGTTTTAGATTTCATTCTGCTCGTGTTTTTGAGTTTCTCTGTGATAATATATACTAAGAGATAATTCCACTAACTGACGGGACAACGCTGCAAGTGCAATAGATACAGTGTCTTGCAGTTTTTTTAACTCTGTAGCACTCTCGGATTTGTCCTTCGGCAAGCAAGCGAATGAATGAATATGCGCATGTATTAACGCTCCTTTATCATTGTATTCCATCACTAACTTCTTCCACGTATAATTTTCAAGAGAAATTTGAAATTGATTGATCAGTAATGCGGCATCACCGATCACACTCGTCTTTAAATAGTGAAATTTTAATATATTCGTCATCGCGTCATTCGAATCGACTAGAGATTCGAAAATATAACGGAAATTCTCCCATTCGGAAAATTTACCAGAAAATGTCGGAAGTGCAATACACGGCAGCTTTAACGAAGACGATTTCGTTTCGTCGCAAAATGTAGAGTCATTACTAGGGTCGCATACAAATATCTATCCGTCTTTTCGAAATTGTTTATCGCTTCCTGGAGATAGTCCGCAGCTTCGTTCTAGGTGTCCTCAGCAGCGTAATATTCTTCTTGGAAGAAATAAGGTAGCTTCTTCCGGTCCTCAGTCATTGCCGCAAACGTGATCCCATTATGGAGGTGTCGAACTTCCTTTTAAAGCTGTAAATCAGCCAAACGTGATTTCGTTTTTGGACGTGTGACGTTGGCTTTTGAAAGCTTCTTGTAATTAATAATTAATAATTAATAATAATGTGTTTGATATCACCGATTGCATTGGTCTAATCCGTAATAAGTTTGCGCAGATCTTCAGTCATGTTAGTTACATGTAAACTTGAAGAATTGTCCGAGAACTGAACAATGATCCATTGGATCCCAGATAAATTAGCAGACTCGTGTATGTGATACCACGAGGAAGCACCGCGACATGCGTGATCAGCGTGGGGTGCGAAGAAATACTAGACTATCGATATCGTTCTTTAGATCGAGCACTTCAGCTCGAAACTTGCTCGCAGGGTGCGAATCAGCGATGCACGTATGACACCGGCATTATACTTTCTATTGCGTGTATGCAACATAACGACAAGACGTCGTGACACAGTTCGATGACGTCGAGTATCCTTTTCATAAATTCGCTTCTGATTAAGCTCGTGATGATCCTTGCGTGCACTTGGTGACAACAGCAGCAGAGATGATCTTTTATATTGAACTGTCCCTTTCACTAATAACGTATTGATATACTCGAATATCAGAGGATCCGGCTTGAAGGATGAACAATGTTAACGCGTCTTCGATGTTTCGCGCAACACCGTTTAAAATATTTATTTAATGCCGGTTCGAGAGAGTGTGTTCAATAAGAAGGTGAATTAAAAGAAAGTAAAACGATCTCCTTTAATCGTAAGACCTCTATAATAGTTGCAATATCTGGATACCCGCGCTAGTCAGGCAACCAAGATGCGTAGCGTTTGGTTTCTCGCAGGACATTGAAGAAGCTGTTTTTCGCCGCTGGGTAACTATTGAGCGATAGCGATCTTTTTTGTTTTGGCAAAGGTTGTGACCTAATCCCTTGGCTCTATGACTCGTATTCGATATATGCTTGTTTATCGAACATCGAGAATATTTCAAGCAAAAGATAACGCATATAGGAATCCTTAACACGCACATTTGTTACTTAGAGCGAGTATCCAGATATTGTAACTGTTAAATTGTTTGATGATTAGTTGTTTTGATTCATCTTTATTGAACATACTTTCTCGAAACGGCAATAAATAAATATTTAAACGGTGTTACGCAAAACATCGAAGACATTGTTTGTGACATTGTTGACATTGTTTTTGTGATGCCGAAACCCGAGATTATAAATGTTTAAAAAAACATAACAAAACATTACGACATTTTATATATATATACAATAAACTCAAACAGATATATAAATATTAGGTTTAATCAAGATGGCATGACATGAAGCGATTATAAATGTTCACATATTATCAAAATGAATATAGTAAAAATCAGTAAAAGGAAAATAAAAATAGCTTTTAACAAAACTTGCATAAATTTTCAAATTTGTTTTTGCCTTGGCGTTTTGAAAATTTATGCAAGTTTTGTTAAAAGCTATTTTTAAGGGAAATTTTCTTATAAATAGTCTAGAATTTATCGAATAAATTTTTTTTTAAACATAAAAAACTTAAAATATGATTTAGATGTTTCATTATCGTAAAATGCTACAATGTTTGTTGAATAATTTTGCAAATATAATGGTTTTTTTAAGGATTTAATAAATAATTATATATTTTATTATTAATATTTAAAGTACACAATGCTTTCTTTTCTATCGATTTTCTATCCAAGCGAATATTATAATCGACTAACTAGCATTTGAAAATTGTGATTAATTTATTTTGATACTCTTTTGCAATCATGAAGAAAGCATTTTATGTATTGCTTAAGATAAAAATTCTTATCTTCGATATTATTGTTGGAGAATCGATTAACATCAATTGGAGTTTGCCGAATTTATGCGTACGGATTGGATAGTCGGATATAGATTAAATAATAAAACTATTCTTCAATTCAGCATTGAATTGTTTGACTGAATATTGTGTTATACAAAAGGAACTTTCATACATGAGGAATACATGTATCATGTAAAAGGGTTATCATTAAAATTTCACGAAGTGTCCGATCGTTGTGTTAAAGATTTATAACTGCCATTTTCCTAGATATCCAATATGCAAGGAGTTTGAAACTGAACTGAATAAAAAAAGTAAGATAGCAAACAATAGCAAATCAGTCGAGAACTAATAGAAATAGCATGTTGATTGTGCCACTAATCTTTGATGTCACTGCTTGCGCGATAACAAGCCGGAATTTTTTTCCATTTCCGAGCTATTTAGTCTGTTCGAGATTGAGGAAATCTGTATATCTCTATACCAATATATCTATGTATCCATATATCTATTTATCTATATACTT
The DNA here is from genome assembly GCA_020341155.1 of Eciton burchellii. Classification (NCBI taxonomy): domain Eukaryota; kingdom Metazoa; phylum Arthropoda; class Insecta; order Hymenoptera; family Formicidae; genus Eciton; species Eciton burchellii. The sequence goes on from JAHMML010000024.1 coordinate 1,047,744, forward strand.
ATATATTTATATATTTATATATTTATATATTTACATATAATCAGATGAATCAGATACAGAAACTGGCCGAAAAATAAACATTCCGGCGAGCCAGGTAAATAATTCGGCCGACCAAATAAACAAACTAACCGAGAAATAAACATCTCAGTCGATTAGATAAACAAACTGGCTCAAAAAATAAACGTTCTGGCCAGTTAGATCAATATATATATATATATATATATATATATATATATATATATATATATACATATACTTATATATTTATATACTTATATATATATATTTATATATATATTTATACTTATGTATATATATACTTATACTTATATATATATATTTATATATATTTATATACTTATATATTTGTATATTTATATATCTATATATCTACATATCTTTATAGCTATGTACCTATGGAGCTCTATACCTATATATTAATATACTTATATATCTTTATACCAATATACTTATATATTCATATATCTATATATCTATATATCTATATATTTATATTTATTTTTATCTATATATCTGTATATCTGTATATACAGTTCGCGATATCGCGGCGATCCCTAATGAGCATCTGTCTCGTTTTTGATCCATTAGCACGATAGCGCTAGACGCAGCTAAAATCTGAACAATTGACCAAAATCTGATCAAATAAATGAAATAACACCAGTACTATAACGTAAATATTAATTGATTAATTAATTAATATAACAAATAACAGAAATTCATTTTTCTTTATTTTTTATTTTCGTGCTTCACTTACGAATATTAAAATAATTATGAATGTTTTGGAATATATAAACTAACATTCATAATCTGTTTGTTATAATTCCAGACTATCTTAAAGTGCGCATTCATTATCGAGTCTGAAGTTAACTTAAGATGATTTGGATCAATTTTATTCTATTTAATATAAATTGTCTTAAAATTTCTAAATTTCATAATTGTGAAATAAAATTTATTGCGAGATAAATTGCGAAATTAGATTTTTACATGAACGATTTTGTTCAAATAATTTTTTTATTTGAAATCGACTTAACAAAGTTATACAAGACCGTATTTATTCCCAAGTCAGTTGTTTCGGTAACATTTCTATTAATTTTTTCTAATAAAAATATTAAATCAAGATGAAGTTTTAATCTTGTATATGTATAACTATACATGTATATGTATAAGATATCCACTCCGTGATTATACATATTAATTAATAGTTATTTAACAGTTATATAAAATACTCAACTTTAATTAGAAAGCATATTATTTATTTCTTAAAATAATATTTGTTCTATTTTAAATAACCAAGTAAGTAAAGAATTATTTTATTATATAATAATCAGTAATTTGAAAAAATTTTATATATATATAAATAACATAAAATTTTATATAAAATATAAATATTCTATATTTTATAGAATATCATCATACAATATTATAATTTATAATTTTCATTACAATTTTTTTCTTACTTTATTAACTTTTTTAATATAATGCATATATTAAAGAATGTATTTATATGACATAAAATGTAATATAATTTATAATGCATTCATCTACAAGGGAAGGGAAGGAAGTAAGGCGAGCGTTGAAAGACTTTAATTTAAAAAATATGGTTTAATATAATGAAGAAGTTTATATTGTATAACGAATGACAATGGAATCATGCAAATGGATTGTGATTTTGATCGACTGATTGAGGACAAGAAATCCAATTAAACGCATTAATTCGAGCTTATATATTATTTCGGCGGCATAAAAAAAATGGCTCTTTGCAGCATTAAAAGACGGCTGATGCTTTAATGGAAAGAGTTCATTAGCAAATAATGACAATCGCATAGATATTAATCTAATTATCGTTTTTCATTTATTTTATTCACGCCTTTAAACTATCGATCGCATGTACTTTCGTTAATCTTTTACCAGCCCTATGTATATTAGTAATATAATATATAAATATATTACACTTATCATATATATGCAATATATCTATATAGTATATATATGATATGATATATGATAATACTATTAATAATACTATTATTATTATATTTATATATTATAATATACAGATATTATAATATATATGTCTTATATTAATATATTATATATCATTGATATGTATCATATATTATAATAAAAATTCTATCTGAATAACAATATTTACAAACTTAAAAGTATTTGTATTAAATATTCAAAGCTGTTGCTTGAAATACCTTTTCGGATATGCTTCATAAATATCATTTTATTTATTAATATATATGTAAAATAAGACGATTTTAAATAATTATAAATTCATGATTAACAAGAGAGTTTTAATCATGTTATAATTGTAGATGTATATGTATGTATACATAATCGGTTTAAAACGTTTAAAACGTTTTACGACGTTGTCTAATACCTAGTTTTCACTTTTGTCTTTCGCCCCATTGAATATCTTCCAAATTTCGCAATCATTGCTTTTCTAATTCCTTATAATGAGTTCTTTTCAGAACTTTTTCTTTTTCTTCTTTTTATAAGTATCCATATTAGAGCTTATTTAGGAAGTCGGTGATCGTCTATTGATTGTATATGATTATATCACATAAACTTTCTTATATATTTTTAGTATATTTTGTATTTTGTATCTTCTATTCCTACCCGTGTTCTCATTTCTTCATTTTTAATAATATAAGCGCAGATGCCTTTTACAAGATGTAGTGAACACATATAATTAAAAAAATAATTACGTTGATATTATCAGTTTTTTGTTCAGGCAAGATGCTTTATATAAATTTTAGATAAGATTTCTCTGAGAGTTCTGAAGAAAAAGGAAATTGTTATATTCTATATTATATATATGTTATATATAATATAGAATATATGTTATACATATATATAATATATGTTATACATATATATATATATATATATATATATGTTATATATATAAATTTGTTATATATATTGTGTATATTGAAATCGTTATGAGTACAATAATTTTTAAAAGTTTATTTTGTGCTTTATTAAATGCTTTATTGAATTATTTTGTAAAATATTTAAAAAAATAAATGCAATTTATAAATTATATATCTTCTTCTTCTTATAGTGCCACTCAATGTAACATAGGTATTCACATATATTTATTGCATAATGCGAATCATACCCTCTTCTACATGTTTAAATAAAATGACAGTGTTTGAAATGTTCCTAATGTTGCAGAACCATAAATGCTTGCGACTCGATCTTGCCATAATAAAGTTTATGAACACGTGATTAATCTGGGGAACAAGAGTTTCTTCTGTAGTCATCATAAGTTACTTTTGATGATATTGAGAAATGCCATTTCTTTCACTCTCGATATTAAAGTTATACCGTTCATATTCGGTCCTAATGTGCTTCACAGTATCCTAATACGTAATAGAAGAGAGAGAATGAGTATTATGAGAGAATGAGTATTATGTATTTATGAATGTGTATATGTAGTATTATCTCCTTGATTATTATAATCAAAGAGATGAACTTTATACTGTGTCGAAGCTGGAAATCGAACTCCAGTTTTCCGATTGCCAGGCAATCGCTCTTATCTCTAGATTATTGCTCACACATAAATTATATATATGTAATATTATATATATATACACGCATTCACGCGCGCGCACACACATATACTATATGTAGAGAAATTTCTTCTACATAAGGAGGAAAGGAAGTAAGGCGAATACCGAGAGATTTCGATTGAAAAAATATGAATAACTTTACATACGACAACGATAGAATGTATCATTCAAAGCAGCATTTGGATATCTCAATCTTGCTTTGAGTGACAATAAATACAGTTATAAACAATAAATATTTGTTATGTATCGAAAGATGACCAATCGTGGATTGCAGAAGTTCCATTAGCGAATAATGTTATAATAATAAAAAATATATAAATGAAAAACAGTCCCGAAAAGTATATATCCCTCTTTGATTTATACCGTGCTAAATTATTATCGCGCATCATTGTTAATCTTTTATCCATCCTACATATATACATTATATATATTAATATATAAGAACACATATTATATTATATAATACAAAAATGAATATAAGATATCATATATTATTTTATACTTTTTAAAATGTAATGATCAAGATAAAAAATATATACAATAATATGGTAAAAATAAGGATCAGAGAATAAAATGAAGAGAAAACTTCAACTAAAAAATATTATTATTTAGTGTAATACGATTAAGCATTTGATAATAAATAACAGCAAACTGATTCGAGTGTGCTTGTTCGAATTTATACATTGTTTCGGAGGCATCAAGAAATAATGATTAAAAGACGTATATCAAAAAACGATCGATTTCTTGATGGAAAGATTTAATGAATAAAATTGTTGATCAAATAATTATTGATCGGTTCGAATAACTGTTCATCTTTCATGCCTGTTTTCAAAGCTGTTCCAAAACTGCCACCGCAAATATACACGAATGATTATTTTTCAGTCGTACAATAACTTCACTCTAGAATAAAAGCGTAAGATTTAGATATAGATATAATGTAAAAAAAAAGTTTCTATGCAGTCTCTTAACTAGAATCGCTAATTACGTCAATCTAACATGTGCTGTTCTATAAAGATATGGCGCTAGGAAAAATATTATCATAATTTTTTTCGAAAATAATGAATCCTGCTGCTTCGCAATATAGTATAAATAAATGATATAGTATAAGTGAATATAATACATATTGAATTTAACAAACTCCATGGAATTGAAATCGATAATTAAGTTGTCGGTTTTGCTTTAATATAATATAATAACAACATGTCAAAATATAATATAATCCAACAATAGATTTCTAACTGCGTAGAAAAAAAAAGATGGAAATGAAAAAAAAACATTAAATTACATTATAATAATTTAGATTATATAATAAACAGTTTTTTATTTGGACATATTTGTTTTATTAATTATAAATATTAAAAGTGTGGTAATTTTGTGATATTTCGATTAAGTATCACTTAATGATCATATTAAACGGCATTATTCTATCTTTGTTGCTTGTTGAATATGGAGCAAGCAGGGAATAATACTTGCATCAATGCATTAAATATAATGATGATATATGATATACTATATATAGCATATTATTGTTTAACAACGAAATATAAATATAATAAATGGATGATAATAGCGAACTAGTTATCCTATCGCGATCAACATTTACAATGAATGCTCGCAAATTTTGATAGTCTAAACGAAAATACTGAACGATTTCTTTATTGCTATCATGAGTACAAATTTCATTACCAATCCAAGCGATATCAAGCGCACACCAAAGTTGTAAAAAGCTGCATCATTCAATGGATAAATAGGACATACATTCTATATCATGTCAATCTTATTTTAGATATTACCGAAGGAGGCGAAAGTAATATAGTTCTTAGAAATATTCGATCTGTTATATTTAACATTTCCTCCGTTATTTAAGTTATTATTTAAGTATCTTCTGCATTTGTGGAAATGATTATATCTTCGATTTTAACATCAACAATATTTTCACAACAATATTTTTGTGTAACATCCGCCATATTCAAGAAACCATTAGGAAATTCAACTATCTTTCTTTCACTTTTTATATTATAATTCTATCACTAAAGACATAGAATAGATCAATTGGACTGTAGATAATCGCATGATCCAGAATATTCGAGAAGAGATACTCATTGAAAGGGAGAAAAACAAATAATACATAGGCCGTCACGGCGTTGTTTGCCTTTATAATTTCGCTTAGTAACCGTGTTAGAGTTCATAGTCTCATTTCCGAATCTTTGTGTTAACACCTTTTTCATCGCGAGATCGATTCGATTTTGTATCAATATGATAAAATATATTTGTATTTGTATATATAATTTCTTGAGTATCAATTTCGCGATTCCTAAAAATAGACTTTGCTCCACGAGGATTGATTGGTTATCAATGGTGACGTCAGTTTACGGTAAGTCAGATTTACTGATTTTCGATGAGTAATAGAAGAGCTTACTTTGTATTTTTGTTTTTGTATTTGCGAACTCACTCTATTTTAATCGTGAGCTATCCCCGGATAGAATCACATGATTCATTAATATCCAAAATAAACGAACGAGTCTCGTATTATAGCCTAAGTACTAACAGCCGCGAAGCCAAGATGTAATATATTTTGATAACAACGGTCATAGACGGAATAAATTCGCTATAGAAATCTGTAAAGGAAAATCTCCTGAAAGTATCTAGCGAGACCGAGCTTGAGAAGTTTCAAGCTCAACTTTCTAACAGAGGAGTACTGCTAACAAGTTAAGGCGGTTGAGAAATGAAAGAAGGAATACCGAATCATTAAAAAGATAAGCGATAGTTTCAAAGTCAAAGAAATGCAATCAAACGAAAGAAATGAAAAAATGAGAGCCTAAAACGCGAATTAGAGCGCTCAAGCGGCGACATCCTTACGAATGGCATCCACAATCGTAATGTCTTGCCTCGCATCCGCAAAGCTTTCACCACAATCTATCATCAGGTTCTCCAAAATATCTCACGATCGCGTATAACGCAAGATCCTTGAAAAGCTCCTCGTGTTTAATAGAGAATATCTTTACCACAATTCATGCGTGTCATCGGCAGAGAGAAATAGTTCCACTGTCGGTCGAATGGAACCTCACGAATCTTCTAATTAAGAAATAGTCAGAAGAAGCTTACGTGATCATAAGAAGCACGCGTATAGAACTATAACATAATTACTAAATATATTAATTGAAACGGCCTATCGAAATCCATCGAAGAATATCGCGGGCAATTATTCGCGACCAATCTGACAAGGGACGACAATATATCAAAATATATACAACGAATGAGGGATCTTCAATTTTTAATAATAGATGCCAAATAGCGGCAATACAGTAGCATATCAACTGACAAACTTTAAGAGATAAATGCTCTAGTAGCTAAACTATTTTGCTACGGATTACCATCGAAATTTAAAGATCTGTTATTTATCACCAAACTCAACCAAAATTTCGAAGCATTCTCATGCGCGATGGATTTCACAAAGGCAAAAAAGTTAGACCGAGAAAGAGATGAAGCTTTCCGAAGAACAATCATTAAATTTCATACTAATTTTACTGATATTTGATACGATATGAAAGTAAAGAATAAAAGTAAAGACGAAACATCAACTGATTCGAAACAATCAAACAGAAAATAATGCCGGTATTGTAAACAACCGGACCACAATATTAAAAAATGTCGAAAATAACAACGAAATAACTCATGTAATCCGTCAGAAAACTCACCCAGTCCTTTAGGAAAAACGGATGAATCTCGAGCAGAATTATCTTAAACGATAGGTCGTTCGACAACTTGCAACAACTGTGCTACGCACAGTCGTAATGTTAAATTTTAACAGCTTTACATGCATCCCGTCCATAACGATTTCAAAGAACTTTCTCACGAAACCAAATTTCTAGTAGAAACGGATACGGAAATAAATATAATTAATAAACAGAATTTATATTTTAATAAAGAAATCGATATCAATAACATCACAGTCAGGATTACCGAAGAAAGAATAGATATGATCGATTCAACTATAATTAAATATTGCGGATACGAAGTCCAGCACGTTGTCAAAGAGGACTTATAATATGGACCAATAATATGGGAAGGAATCTTAAAAGCCGATTTCCTGTGCGACGCAACTCTAATCGATTACGTAATCTAATAAGGGATAACAATTCTCTATGTTTCTCGTAAAATGATCGTGATATCGGTTAGAACGTGCACTATCCTATCTATCCCTATCTAATTACCTATTTTGAAAAATAGTAATACGTTTCACATTCGTCTTCACGACAGTATCTAGGAAAGAGTCTTATAGTTGAATCAACATATTATTATTCATCAACATGTCTTGTGTTCTTTCCGAGTATTAGCAGCACGTCGTATCTTTCCCGAAATCGATTTCGATGTTGTATGAATACAATAAAACACGTTTGTTTTATCACATATAATTTCTTGAATCTTTACTCGTACGGTGAGCTGCATTTGTTGATTCTCAAGCAGTCTAATGAACAACGTTCAGCTGATAAAGTGGTAAATTTTCTACCAAAAGCCGAGAGTATCTGGCACAATCGGGAAAATTGGCGCATTCTCTTCCACTAAATATAGAAGAGAATACAGAGAGAATACAGAATATATTGCGAGTGGCAATGCGGCACAATTGTCTTCATTAGAGAGACTAAAAATAGTGTTTCAATTGGGCAAAGAAATTAAACAATCTCTTGCAAAAAACATGAGAAATACTAGATCATTTAAAAAAACAATATACATAGGGTAGACAATATGCTAATGTTTATGGCAGAGTAAAATAGCGCGTTCGATGTGCAGGGTAAATGCTCATCGTGCAGACTACAGAGTGCCATAAACATTCTAAAAGAAGACATCTAGCATATTCCAACGTACTTAAGTATTACAAAAAGTTCGAAACATGTCCAAGCATACAGCGCACTAAAAAAACATATTCTCTTTATATAAAGCAACAATAAGGATATTAAAAGGCGTTACAAAAAGTAATTAACAAAGTAAATCTGAGAACAGATAAAGTAAAAATAAAGGACGTAAGGCAAACAAAAGCCAAATCCGTAATAATGGAGTTTGAAATGCGAGGTGATCTACAAAAATTCAAGGATCACCAAAAATTAAAAACATTATATATGGAGAAGTCAAAGAAAAGGAATTCTCTTCTAATATTATATAACGTAGACAGTTCATTAACAGCCTACAAACTGACAGCGAATATCATATAATAGAAGACAAGTTTTACATAGAGGAAGTAAATATCAAGATTCAAGAGCGGACCCAAAAATCAACAGTCTATTGAGCCATATAAATGATTGCAAAAATAAGGAAATACATATTCAAACAGGAGAGCCGAGTGTACATGAAATTCTCCTTAAAGTGAGAGATTTCTTACAAGTGAAGAAATTTACACTACGATTTACAGCACGTAGTCAAGCATTGTTGGGAGGAGAAAGATTGTGAAAATTGTGGTGTAGCTGAAAAAATCTAACTGTAAGTAAAAGTAACAAATCTACATTCCATGTAGCAGAAGAAATGCACTAAGTGGGAAGACTGTACTTCCCACAAAACATATTATTAAAGACTGCAAAAAAATATCGCCTCTGGCAATTAAAGAAGCAACATATGACGCCTTCGAATTGTTCAGATCAATGTGGAAAGAAGTCTAACCGCAATGTCAGAATTGAGAAAATATTGCATCAAACGTAAAATGGATAGAATTTGCATTTAAGAACTAGCAGTGAACATGTCGACGTCTAACATAAGTATTTTCCACAATTAAAACAATGGCACCAACAGTAATATTTAATAATAACTTGATAGTGACAAAAGTAAGTCAGGGAACAGACACATATTCAGTCGAGATCCAATTGAAACGAAAAAGATTCTACGTAATCAATCAATACTACCAGTACAGTGATTCAATAAAGGATCACATGTCCAAATTGTGTGACATATGTCTCTTAGAGCAATACAGCATATTGTGCAGACATAAATGCGAAATCGAGTCTATAGTTCTTTTCTTTCGCATAGAAGAGAGCAATAGTCCAGGAAACATTATAGGATCTTGAATTCCAAGTGGCAAATGAGCCAGAACAGTCATTGATTTTTCATGGATATACAGGCCATGACGTCAACATTGACATTACAGCACTAAAGAGGATGCTCAAAAATAGAAAAATAATCTGATAAGAATCGTACTGGAAGAGATCATTGGCGATCATAGCGACCATATAATATCATAGAATTGGACTTAGATACAAGCGCAGAAATAACTAAAATTAAAACAACCGTTATACAATCTGTAAAAGGCAGATTAGGAAAAATTATGCAAGGAATTAATAGAAACGAAATCACTTAGGATTCGCGAAGAATCCTAAGAGAGTAATGACAGAATTCACAAGCTGGATAACCAAAGTTTATGAAAAAACAATCTCAAGAACATACATAAATGGATGGCGAGACATCACATAGTGGACTTCGCGAAAATAAAAAATAAAAACAACAAATAAAAAGGAGACTGAGAAAAACCAAAGAGAATATATGAAAGAAATATATGGAGCACAACATGGATAGAATTCACTGCGTATTGAATAGTGGCGGATAAGTTAAGAACTGGCATTCTAAATAAAAAAAAGACGGATCTATGACTAATAACTGGCAGGAAATGGCAGATAAAATAATGAGCGGCTTATTTCTGAAAAAGTATAAGGCACTGGCAGGCAATAGTTGTCTACAACGAAAGCGGGCATCATAAAAGTAAAAAATAAAAAGATACATTAAGACATTAAGATCTAATAAAGCTCTGAGTTTAGATGAAATCAAGACCGAGATATATCAGAAAACTTCTAATATAATGTCATTATTTTTGATCCAGATAATAAACGATTGCTTTAAAAGGAGATGCTTCCCAAAACAACACAAAAAAGCAGAGTTCAAAGTTATGATTCTCATATATAAATTCTCATATATAAAGATCCACAAGATATCAAATCATATCGGTCTATAAGATTATTAAATATCCAAGGGAAAATAATCAAAAGAACAATATACATGCACCGAAAGCAACATTTGAATGAACAACGGAAACCCCATCCAAAACAATGAAACAATAAGAGACTGTACCACAGTACACAGCAAAAAGACCAGAGAAACAATTTATATTTTGGATTTGTTCGTCGATTTATTCAGTGCCTTCAACTGCATGTCTTGGCCGAGAATCTTTATCCTTGTAAAAAGGCTCCAAGCATTAACCAATATCTACAACTTGATTCCGTTTTACTTTGAAGATCGAGAAGTCCTTATAAGAATACCAGAATGTATAATGGAAAAAGATATCCGAGAATGCCCGCAAGGTTCCATACTAAGACCCATATTATGGAACATATAGACGACCTATTGGGCTTCCTAGAGAAAGAGGAAAGCAACATATGCCGATGGATTTCGCCGCATATGCCGATGATTTATGTATCCTCATAAACAGAGACAACCGCAGAGAAATAAATAAATGCAAATAAAGCAGTATAGCATTCATAATTGGTGTCAAAAATTCACTTAATAAGATACAAGCGATAATGTTTGAAAAAATACTGAAGAAAAAACCAATAGTAAAACTGAAAATAACTGCCTTTCCGATAGAAAAAGATGTAAAATATCTTGGCGTTTTCCTAGATCAGAAACTAAACTTCAACAAACATGTACACACATCTATAGAAAAAGCACGGACACGATACAACTAACATTGGCAAACAAGCAATATGATATCCGCCCAGAAAAGTTTGAGATATACTATTTGAAATATAATATTTCTAAATATTTCTAAATATAATAACATACGTAGTACAAATATTTGCGGATAAGTACAAGAAAATTCACAACGGGAGGAAAACTCAAACAATCTAACGAGCAGTCCTCAGAAGGATATACAGAGCGTATTCCACTACACCAGTGGAGAGCTTGCAAATAATTACTGTTGTCGTTGAATTTCCAATTTCCCTTTTTGATAAGGGCCATGAGCGCACATTTAAAAAATCAAATATGACGAGATGTTGCGAGGCAGAGATATGTACCAAAATGATACATGGAACAGTAGATGGTTTAAGACCAAAAAGAATCAATGAAGCCATGAGATATTTCCCAATTTTCAAAGCAGAAAATAGGCGGACTATAATCCAATGCCTAAAATGGTCCATTTCTTAATACATGGACCATTTACAGCGAAATTGGCGCAATTAATTCTAGAAGACAATATCAAATGCATATACGGCAAAGAACAAACAATGAAACATCTCTGGAAATCATGTTTAAGCGAACTTAGATAACGTACGAAGAGTCGCAATTAACAAAAATATTATACGACAGACACAAACAAAGAGAATTCCAATTTCTTCTCAAGGGAGATAGAAAAGGATGAAGAAGATCAATCCAAGAACAAAAGGTCAAGACAAGTAACAGGTTTTTTATTAAATTCTAACACTATTTAAAGACGGATACGTTGAATTGTTGGATGACATAATCGGCTAGCAGTCAGACATAAATGTATCGGATGCTTACACTGAGCATCTTCGGTTGTTGAAAGGTTGTAAATGCAAGAAAAGCAACACCTTCCTGGGAACCCAGGAGATTTTCCTAGAGCAATGCCGACATATTAAACCATCCAAAAATACAAGGACAAAAATAATGTAAACCTGCATAATTAAATATAATAAGATCAAAATCAGGCTTCACGAAATCATAGAAGTATATGCAAAGCCTAATAAGAATGAAACAAGCAAAAGAAAAAGAATCTACTTAGAAGAGGCTGTTATCACTAATAGAAAGGGCAGAGCATATCGGTATAATAAATGCGAGAAGATTTTGAAATCGCGATATTTTTAGGATGAATAATAGTATTAATAATTTTAATTGGATTGATTAATTTTTTTATTCATTACATTTATATTATATGATTATGTATCTTAGCATATAACTTTATTTTTTTCATTATATTTTTATTATATTATTGATCTTTATTAGTGTTAATATTGAATTTATATGTATGTGTAAGATAATAATATTGCCTGGATTTCTATCGCCTATCAATTATAGTTCTGTGATTCGAGATACTGAGGGGCACGTAAGGAGCATATCTGATAACAAGTGGTAATATCGGCATAACAAATAGAGCCGAGCATTACCTATTTGTGTTTTGCCTATAGCAGTCATTGAGTACGAGGACTTCGACTGCTATTGCCAGTTCATAATAGAGACGTTAACCATCGTTGCTCAAAATAGTGAATCTCATGTACGGTGGACAGATACTCTATGAACGAGCATTCTTATATATATATTTTGTAAATAGTGTATAGATTAAAATCGAGCATAGCTCAATGCGAGGTTATTATTTGTTATTCGAATCTACATTCGAGTATCCAATATGTACGGGAAATTGGCTGACTTCAACTGCCACTGGCATCGACTGGTGAATACATCAACAAATATAAAAATTAAAAAAATCAAAATTCGAATTCGAAGAAATAGAGCGTCATACGATGCTCGGACCCCATTCTAACATACTAGGACTACCTATCCTATTAGTAATCCCTATATACAAGGAACGCCGAAAAAATCATAAAGCGCGAGTCGTTTCTAGAATATGAAACAACAAACTTAAATTCCTCTATTTCAAAAATTATGTCTTGTTCATCACGCACTCAGGGTGGTCAAAGAATCATTAATGATCATTTCTCTGATCCGGAAACTAACCGGTAAACTGAAATTGTTCCGATCCTCGATTTTCTTCGCAGCAAGATCTTTTAGAAATCGGAAGATTTTCAAGATTTAAGCAGCTGGTTTAAATAATATCTTTCAGGAAGACTTGAATATTGAAATAAATGCCCTTTTAAAAGTCGAGCATCTAAAAAGAGAAGAGAATTCGTCCATGCATTGGTAACCAAAAGCCAAGATTTTTTTCATTTACAATTTATTCATTTTTTTTCATTAATGATGAATTCATTTGCAATTCCACGAATCAAATAATATCCATCTATACACAAGGATGAAATTAATAAACATATTATCTAATATGTTATCTGATTCTTCATACAGTTCACCCTTGTGGATAGTATCCAAAAAAACCCAATTTAATAGATAATAAACGTCGCCGTATGGTCATCGATATAGGGCACTAAATGAAAAAATATAAATAATGCGTATTCATTCACTAACATGATCGAAATTCTCAAATAATTAAGAAGCGAAAAATATTTTAACATTTTTTATTTGGTATTTGGCTTTTATTAAATACGTTGTGTTATTTCATTGTTAATCTGATATGCCAAAGACATTATTTACAACATCTTCTGGCTCTTACGAATTTAAACTCATGCTATTCGGGTTAAAGAACACTCCAGCGACATTCTAAAGACTCATATATCAGGTTTTATTCAGTCTGTAAGACAAAAAATTATTCGTCTATCTCGACAATATTGATATATATATATATATCAACGATATATGCAAGTTCTTTTACGGATCATAAATTTCATAAAATAAATAAAATAATAGGTAAATTTTAAAAAGCCAAATTATATAGTTACAGTTAGATAAATGCGAGTTTTTGAGAATGGAAGTAACATATTTAGAACATATAACAAACAAAAACGTCTGAAACCAGACCCAAAGAAAATTCAAGTGATTAAAAAATCTCCTACATCGCAAAGCACCAAAAATATTAATCAATTCTTAGGATTAGCCAGATGTTATCGATTCATTCTAGATTTTTCTAAAATAGTGCAATCTTTCGCTAAACTACTGGAAAAAAAATGCGAAATTTAACTAACAAAAAAATCAAAATCAAGCATCTCGTAGTAATTGTGAAATTTATTATACTCAAAAGCTATTTTACGATATCTATATTTTACTAAACAGTTTACACTTATAACCAATGATTACGCAATAGAATGAATCAAATAGGAAATATCTTAAATCAAGACAAAATAGGCCGAGTCTTACTATTAGTATATATTTCGTGTTTCTAAGTCCAGTCGAACAAAACTATTCAACTACTGAAAAAGAATTACGATAGTTTACTGAATCAATTATTTCCGATCATATCTTTACGGCCATAAATTATCTTACAGCTAGTAACAGACTATCATTGAGTTGGTTTCATTCGATACAAAATCTCGTGTCGAGATTCATATGATAATGATTGAAACTTGCCGATTACGAATGTGAAATTATTTACAAACCCAGAAATATTAATAAAAATCTAGATGTATTATCAAGAAATCCAATTCCTCAATTAGTACTTCCCTCTCTGATTTTCGAGAAACGCATTTCTCATTTGTCGACAATTTCAAATAATTTAATTCCTGGAAGTTTCATTCCCACAAACGATGATAAATATTATGACGATATAGAACTATTACATATCGAATGTTCGGATCTTGGCGAATCTTCAATCGCGTCGCCATCTTTAAATCAGAATCATTATTCGCGTAGAAACGCAAGATAAAGTGAACTATTTTCTGGACTTTGAATGGATTGAGTAGCTCGGAAAAGAATATACAAATATGAACTAACGGATAAAGACATTAGTATCTTAGCAACGATGATATATCGCGGCTTTTTTCGTTTTCAGCAAAGGACAGTTGCCTATAACGGCCAATAGTAATCTATGAAAACCAATAACGCCTTTGTTTTAACACAGTTCCTTTCCAAATTCCTTACAGACGTAAGTCCCATCAGCGATTATTGCTTGTACAATTTGTAACAATTAAGACACTAGACATTCAACATCAGACATTTAATTTTATCCCAACTTTACCACATCCGAGCATCTAATCTCTAATTGTTAATTCGATAACCTCCAATCAGCGTGAACGACTAGCGAAATTCCAACACTGAAATAATTTCGTCCGACGAAACATCAAACGATACGACAGCAACATCGAACAAAATGCCTGATCCGTCGTATCATAACAAACAAATGAAGCTAATCTTATCAAAATAGCTGGCTATTACTAACCGCAAAAGATAGCTTCTTCGTAAATTAACAGAGATATCCATGTAGTAACAAAGCACGAATGTTAAAAAGAATAATGAACTCCCTAAATTGAAAGATGCTATCACTGGGCAAGAAAAAATAAAATCATCGAATAACTATTTAATTATGTTAATAATTAATAATCGTGCTTCTCACACAAAAAGAAATCTTAAGGGAAACCTTACTTTTTACTCGGTGTTACCATGAAATTAGGATTAAAAACGATTTCTATATCGAAAAATGATGTAAACTTCATTCCATAGAAAGCCCACAAAAATATTTGGAGAAGATCTTTGCAGATTCACCGATAAAAATAATTATATGTTCCAATCAACTTATTGGAATATATACTATCCTAAATCAGAAAAAACGCACATAATAACGAAAAATCATTTTATTGCGATAGGAGAATATAAGGGTATAATAAAACTTTAAAAAGAATTAAAAGTAAATATTCATGGCATCATATAAAACATATAAATATATAAGATTTCAAAAATTGTAAAGATTGCCAACTAAAAAGTTAATGCGAAAATACAATAACTGATGATATTAACAGATATCTCAGATGCCGCTTTCTATTAAATAGCTATGAGCATAGCGGGATCACTGACATCTACAAAATCAGGACAAAATTATATCTTTACTGTCTAAGACTTGCTTACAAAATTCTTTGTTGTTATTCCTCTCAAACAAATCATAGCTACTCATATTGCCGATACATTTATTAAAAGTTTTATAAGCATAGTGAATCTACTCCAAGCCTTATTAACAAATCAAGGTTGTAATGTCATGAATTGCTTCATGTGTAAGATCGTACGCAAGTTCATCCAATATAAAACAACGGCATATCGACCGCGATCGAATAGTTGATCAAGAGATCTCTTCATTATTAGAATATCTAAAACTCTTCATTAATATTACATATAGGATAGCCAGCTAGGAATGGCGATACTTTTATATAATATTTGCCTCTATGAAATAATAGACACCATTTAATATGTTGTGAATTGTACACGAATTTCGGTAAAATTGCGTACATATCTGCGAACTAATCATTATTAGAAGACGAACCAAATCTCATATACATCTCATTATTTAATAGATTAAAATGGCAGCATGAGAAAATTTAACATTTGTGAAAATTAATTCTAAACATTATTATGATAAAAAAATTAATCCGTATATCTTTAACAAAAGGGATCATATATATTTATTAAAACAATTTTAAAAAGGAAAGATGACCAATATTCAGAGCATCGAATTATTGATAAAATAGATAACCGTAATGTTAAGCTAGCGATAGGAAAAGAAGATATCAAGATTGTACACGAAGATAAATTTTAGAAAGCAAATATGTCATTTGAAAACGAATCCGCATCCCCACCTTCGATTTAATCATAGTATATAAGCACTTCACAATCGCATGGTATCAAGACAAAAAGTAATTAATATCAATATCATACAGACGATCGTCACCGTCATCTGTATTCTGGCGAAGCTGTAAGAGTCTTGTCAAATACAACGGCACAAAAAAATCAAACCTAGAAATAAGTGTGACAAGTCACCGTCATGAATCCGATCTCGCTATCATATTACATTCATCTGGTAGCATTCATCAGGTTTCCGAGATTGGGCAGCCTTCTAAGGTGCCCATGAGGTGAGACGATATGATAACAAAATCCCCACGAGCGGCCATTTCACTACTAAGAACTACCAAGGAAGTAGCGGGAAGTCAAGGCACTAAGTTTGATGTATCAGTACGCGAACGCCGAACCATTCATCTTGCCCAGATTCGGCACGTCATTCAAACGTGTTTCCTGACCAAAAACATCACGCGGGCGATCGTCACCTGTATCTTGAAAAAGCCATAAGAGGGTACAACAACGCAAAAAAATCAAACGCGCATCAAACAAGATTATATTCTTTCGGGATACGATGCTAGATAACGGAAGGCAAATGCTGTGACGCTGACGGAATGGAACATGCTAGACATTCGATAATTTCCATTTTAATTACATTTTAATTACAATGCACTATACATGTATGGTATATAAACTATAACTCAAGACAGGAGAAGAATCTATTATCTTTACGATCATTATAGGAAAAATAACATTTGTTCTCGCTAGAATTACGCAGTTCAATCTATACGATTATAAAATCATCTAGACGGAGCACCCAAAATTATTTATCCTAAAGATATAAAAAAGACACACTTTCCAAACCCGAAGAAATTATCATATAATTATATGATAATCTGGACATATTCGCCTATGTAAATTCCAAATCCACTTATAGAAATAAAGCTTATACATTTATACTGGGATATCATGAAACAAGAATGTGCTCTGGAGACAGATTTTAGAGAATGCATTATCACTTTTCAATACCACTTCAGATGAATGGCGTTCCGCATTAAAAAAACGCCCGATATAGCTATTATCGCATAAAATTGAATTCGGCAAATTAAGCATTACTAATAACTCCCGGTCACATACATCAATGCTTCTTTTTTATCATACTTTCTAATACCAAGATCTGTTATGTCCCGGTTCACTATTGCTAAATTATGAACACGAGATTTGATCGTTAATTTCGAGTATTAACGAATCATATGATTATTTTCGGATAACTCTCGATCAACCCTATTTCGTGATGAAAATATATATAGAATAAAAATTTATATAAAAATTTATATATATAAAAATATATAATCTTACCAAAACAGCAAGTACAGTTCACCATGTAGGTCGTCCCTGAAACAGTTGATAGATGCAAGCTTCTTCGAGAATCACAGGAGAATGTTGAGAATTATTTAAATGATGAAATATGTTCTATTATATTTATACAATGTTAAAATAATCTTTAAAACAATGAAAACATAACGCATTATTAATACAAAACTTAAAACACAACTTATAAGAATTAAAAGAAAACACAAATTGAACCGTGATTAAGATACATTAACTGAGATCAAGAAAACCATTCTATTCAAGCGCTATTAACTGACTGCCCGATGAAAACTCGACCGCGAATCCCAACAATTCATGTGTCATTCTTTGTCTATCCCCACTCCACAAACATTTGTAGGATTCTTTTAGTTAATCCATCCTGTGTCCTTGCAAGGATACAGAGGATTATAACATAAAGGAATAAAACAACAACAGTTAAAGTATCGAAAGTTCGTGGACTGTGACGTACATTACAGATTCAAGATTCTAATAAAAGAAAACATTTTTCCTGATTGCAACGAACTTCTGTCTATCATATCCCGAATGATTATATGCATGGCTCTTTGTTCTACATAACACCTCATCCAGTCGAAATACTATATAATTTATGGCTGAAATTTGCACCTCTAGAAGTCATATGAGCTCTCTTTGATTTCTCTCTCCGTAATCTATATCACTGCAATATAAGCAAATATAAGATGAATATATCTATATAAAGAATGGAGAGAGTGCAGTTCCCACTCGGCTCGCGTAAATATTTTTAATTTATTAAAACACGATCCAACTTTATAATTTATACACTTATCACTTGCAATAAGCTTTGATACTCATACTTCAAAGTGAAAAAGATAATTAACATAATTAACATTAAACTTAATCCTACAATTTCTAATTTTTATGATCAATGACTATCATTGAAATATTTTAAAACAAAGTAAATTCCGAAATCTATCCTTTCTTTAATTTTTGCTATATTTCCAATCTAAGTGGAATTTCTCATTAAAATTTTTTATATCTTGAAGTTTTCGTGTAAACTATTGTCAGTTTTTTATTCGAAAACATTTTAAGTTGGATCAATTAATTATTAGATCAATTACTTGTTGGTTCCTTTTTCGATTTATATATTTATATATTTATATATTTATATATTTATATATTTACATATTTATATATTTATATATTTATATATTTACATATTTATATATTTATATATTTATATATATGAATTACTTTTCATCAAAATCAGAAGATTCTCCGTATAAATGATACATCTATTCCTTATTTTCTCGAACAATTTGAGAAAACTATAAAATATAAGAATCCAATAACAAAAACACGTTCTTATGGTGGAGTAACAAGAACTCTTCTTATAAAGGATGCTTAAAATTTTCGAATGAATTACGTTAACAAATTAAGATTTTTTATCTTCATCACTAATTTCGATCATTGAAAGCTTTGAAGCATTTGAAAATATTTTTGCAATAATTTCTCTGTTTCAAGTTATCTAGTGAGAAATCACTAGATATTGTCGAAAGTCTCATCCGAGATGTCAAAAAGCAATGTGACAGCGTACCGCCCATTACATACGAAAACGATATATTTAAATTCAATGAGCATTCTCCCTCAGGACATCAAGCTGAACTGTCGATCGGAATGCTTATCCGAAATCAACGATGTGTCCATAAGGCACAGTTTTATTAATTTTCCTAAATTCTTTTTTCATGAAGAGGAGACATATTGATATGATTTTGGATTCTTCTTATCTTTATTTTCGCCCTTCGATAAGATTCGGAAGGAGTTTTTTTTCCAAATTGAGGAAGACGTCATACTGAAAGCACCCATTGAATAGTCTCATTAAATAATCAAGAATTATCTTCTTCGATATTTTCAACATAATCTTCAACGAACTTCTATGAGATCTGATCTTTAATATTATATATTATATATAATATCTTATTATTTCTGAATATTTTGACAGCAATGATCATTTCTTTTTCCGTGAAGAATGGAATCGAATTGGTTGAAAAGCATACATCTTTTTGAACGCATTGTTCGTTGTTCAGGCGAATCTTTTTTCACCCAATCTTTAAGATCTTCTTTGAATATTTAGATTTGCAGAAACTCATTAATATGAAATATTCGTCTTGACTAAAAGTATTATATTATACAATCTGTCCAATTTTTAGCTTATCAATTTATATTTGGCAAATAAAGATAAATAAAAATCTCATAATTCTTTGTCCTTATTTCTTATATAAATTTACGCCAACTCGCAAGTTCGCACTTTTTCACTGCTTTGCTATAAATGCAAAGATGTGCGATATTTTAGCAATTTTTCATGATGAGCAAACTTGACATTAATTTTAAAGAAGAACAATAAAAATCTATTCTAATAATCTATTTATTTTTATTTTTAATTAATACTTTTATCTATCGGGTTGAACTGATCTGTCCACAGCCAAATGTTTCATGTACAGCTATAATATCTTAATTTTCATAAATATTTAAATATTTTCATAAATATTTTATAATATTTTCATAATTATTGATATTGAAAAGGCAAAAAAAGCAAAAGAAAAGTCTATAATTTCGATAGAGATTGCTGATATTTTATTCCTATACTCAATTTTATATATTGGGATTAACACGATAGTTTTCTATTTAATCGATATATACTGAATCAGGTGTTTTATTTCTTATTGTCTTATCAAAATCAGGTGTCTTATCAATTACATTATTATATCAATATACAATATTGGAACCTAAGGATTGTTTACCACTATATCTCGAACACATTGATACACGATTCGGCAGACCGTTTTCGAGAAGACGAAGACCATTATAAAATCCTCATCTGTGTTGATGCGCGAATAGAAGATAGTTGCTCTTTTTACACTAATTCCAACTGAAGCACGAAATCAAGCGCAAACTTCTTTTTATCATCAATTCTGAAAGGTTATTGAAATTATTAATTTCCATATTATTCCCACGATACGCAAACGAAAAAGAAAAAACTTCCTTCAAAAATTATAGAAATTCTAGCAGCTCCTGATTACAAGCATCCAAAAGTATAAGATTCTTAAAGAAGCTGAGAAAAGTGGAACACGATAAATCAGTATCAACAATCTCAATAGTTCTAGGAAATATAAAATAGATAATGATTTTTATTAAAGAAGAGATGAAATATCAATTTTCTGAGGTATCTGCAGTAAAAGATAGCTCAAAATCATTAAACTCTAGCATAAAGGAATCCATGAATTATACGCGTCCATGTATCCATGTTGATATTGGAAAAGGATGATATTATTTAAGAGGATATATCTTTTGAAGTCTCTTTTGAACTCCACGCGAACTTAGAATTATCTTTCAGCAAAGATATTGCAAAGATATAATATTAAATTCGAAACACATTTTGCAAGATATGGAGTTTACTAAGGATTTTGATGAAGAAGGAAGATCAAATAATGTAAACCTATATATGTAATGTATTTAATTATAATAAGGAGATAGCAGCCCGAAGATCTATCCTTATATGTTATTTTATGTTACTGCAATCATTATTAGAAGAACTATTTAGAATATCATAATCTAATGGAAATAGTGCATCTAAGGCTTACCGATACTCATCGATGATTGAAAGAAAGTGAAAACAAAATCTGAGATAAACTCCCATCTATTTATCTCATATAAAGTGAAAGAAAAGAAAGTGATAAACATGATAGATCAATCAAAGGCATGAAGGATGATAATAAGGAAAGAAGATATTTAAAAAGATACTCCAGAATCATGCAAGAATAAAAGATATCGAACGAAGAGATAGGAACTCAATATCATGAACATAAGAGCAGCACTTTGCGGCCGAAGAAAAGCAAGAAAGACATTAAATTAAATGCAATTCAACACGGGGCCAATCTTGAAATCGTCGATAATACGCATCAAAGAATCAAGATCCTTACAATTCAAAGGTAATATTTTTTTCCGTCTATCACTTTCTCGTACGTATGCAGTTTCGTACATATTATACGTTACAACAACATGCCTCCGCATTCCCAATTCTAGTCTCACATGTTATTGCCCTATTGTTTTGTAGTTTAAAAAAATGTAACTTCAAGACAGAAGCCATCATAACTTTCAGTACCATTTCTTTTTACGAACTTCTGAAATATCTCTCACTAACACGTACATATTGCCACATATTAGCCATTGGAACTCATGGGTATATTCTATAGATTGATTCGGATATTCCGAATATGCCAAACTCCTATCATAATAATTAAAGTTTTCATAGTCTTTGGAAAATGTGAAGAGGGATCAATCAGGCATTCCAAAGCAAATGTAAAGACAATATAATTCAGCTCATGCGATTTACGCGAATCATAATTGCGAAATTAAAATATGCACCGTTTATATATGTGGAAGAAACTTTCATACTTCGCGTTATCTTCTTTTTCGTGACGGAATATGACGCTCCGATTAAGGATAGAGACTCACAAACATTACAGATCTCCGTTGCTAAATATTCAATCATAATTTTTACACATCAAACACTCGCCGGAATGAAGGAAGAGCGAGAATGTGATCGAGAAAATGCAAGAGATAGACAATGCATCAAATGAGATTCAATGGCACCGTTTATTAATTGCTTGATGAGATATTAGATTCGAATTAATAGTTTTGATTTATTTCTCTTCACTTCATATATTTATTTGTGTAGATATGACATGCTATTGCCATCTATTCATACTGTTCCATATATCATGGCCCAATTTCATCTTTATCGGAATATGCATCGTCACATGTTCATGTTTTCTTAAAATTCAAGTATTCCATTCCGTTAAGGAAAAAAAACAATACTATTCTCAACGACGTCCCACTATTAGAACTAAAAGTTTTTGGAGTTTCCCTTAAAAACTTCAGCCAATAGTTCTTATAGAAATATTTGTGTTTGACAGAGACATTGGGATTTATTACTTCGCAAAATTAAGTTATTTCAATGAAAATTTTCACAATTTAATGAATTATACGATAAATGGTTAACATTCCATATTTAGCCTGACTTTCTATTTTGATAATTGATATTGGAGTACTCGCCAGTCGATCCACACCAATTGGAATCAGCCAACTTTACGTAGACGGATATTTGGATATAGATTTGGTTAATAAGGAATATCTAAAAAAGTTGAGCTTTTTAATCTAATCTTTTAATCTTAAATTTAATACATTGTTCGCACTGTATACAAAAGAGTGCGCGTTCGTTAGACATCAGTCTGTACTTGATATCCGCGATATAAAACAGCAATATTTAACAATATTTAACTCTTACTAGTTCCAAATCTGAATTAAACTTCTTAAAGCAGCGATTGAGATCTTTATTTGCAACGTCCGCTGTAAATATAAAACAAAAGCAGGCAGTGTTTGACGCGCTAATGTTCTTCCGATTGATGTTGCCAGGTACGCTCACATTCCAGTTGTTATCTTTCCCTATTCCGAGTACCTCGGTTATCCCGAGCTCAAGGACGCTGCGTAATATTGTGATGATTTCGGTTCCTAATTTTTGTTCCCGATCTTTAAGTTTGGCTTAATATGTGACAGAAATTCGAATAATCGAATTGATAATTTTAATATAGGATATTTATTAGATGAAATCTTGAATTTGATTGAAGCTTAAAATTTTATATGCAAATTTTATATGCAAATCATGATTAAAATCAACAAAAAATTTACTGATCAAGAGATATCAAAAGAACGATACAGATTATGATATAGATGAGTTCATGATACGATGATAAGCTTATGCAAGAGATAATTTAGGATTCAAGATTAGTAAAGAAAAGTTACAAATCTTTATAAAAATTATTAGATATTCTTCGAGGATATATACGTAATCTAATAGCTACTTTTGTTAAGTCTTGATGTATCATGATTATTAGTTCAAAATTAGTATTCAGACTATGATACGAGATGCAATCACTGCTTTCAAATGTTAACGAATCGTATGATTCTTTTGCGAATATCTCGCGATCATAATTTTGCCATAGAAGTGTCGAGTAAATTCCACTACTTTGTCAAGATTTAACTGTCAGTGCTCATCTGAGGAATCATCGTCTGGATTGATTCGATTTTAATTATCGCGATTAATCAATCGCAGGACAAACTTGTTATTTTATTTTCATATTAAAAAAGGAAATATTCATGATAATCGGATCGGAAATGTTGAGAAATCAAAGAAAAATGTATCGATAGAATAAATAATAAAATATATTTTAATATAATTCATACAGAGTGATGCGAATTTATTTTGAAAGAAAAGTATTGCATACTGACTAAGATACAAAAAAAAGTGAATAAACCACTTATTCGTCGTCTTACTCCGTCTTACTCCTATCCGCAGATGGATACCGTATCCAAGTTATCCTATATAACTTGACCGTTTAGAATCCATGTTTTGGTGCCAAAATCATCAGCGCGAGTCTAGTTTGTGTCATTTATCGAGAGATCATAAAATAAGATTAAAAAAGATTTTGAATTTTCTAAACTATCTATGTGTATTACATCGGATGTTACATTTTAATGCGTTAAAGTAATGGATAGATCAGACAGTTTATAAATAAATATATATATATATATATATATATATATATATATATATATATATATATATATACGTTTTTAAATCAACTTCATATACTCTTTAAAGAAAAGTAAAAAGAGGATTTATAGAATATCATAAAAGAATTATTCCGTATAAAAATTATTCCTATTGCGCGAAACAATGTCAATTATTGAAAATAAGCAAATATACGAGATCATATAATAAAACACCATTACTTATCATGCAAGCACCAAAGTAACCTATTAATGCTTGCTTATGAACTGTGATAAAAAAAATTGTCTATTGTAAGAAAAAAACATGTATTATTCGCTTGCAAACATTGATTTACCAATCATCATATAAGACAATAAATCAAGAGAAAAAATTCGTGTGAATTGTTTAAAATCGAATCAATAATAATAAATTCTTCAAAAAATAATAATAATAATGATAAATAATAATAAATTTGTAGTACATTTAATAAATTACATATGACAAAAGTGTCAGAAACATACAAAATTTCATGACGTTCTTTTATATTTGGAAAAGACCGAAAACTATAAAAAAAAGAACGCTAATGAAAAACAAGCTCAAATTAATTGTTAAATGAATGAATCAAAATTATATCTATGTATTATATTACGGAAAGACCGCATATTGTATTACGGAGGCCGTATATTAAATAAAACCTACCAATTGTGAAGTTCATTAATGAAAACAAATAACATCGAGGAAAACTGTCGTACAATATCTATCTACTTCCATATTGTTATTTATTCTTTTGACAATTCCATATATCTATTCTA
Source organism: Eciton burchellii (assembly GCA_020341155.1). NCBI lineage: Eukaryota > Metazoa > Arthropoda > Insecta > Hymenoptera > Formicidae > Eciton > Eciton burchellii. The sequence continues at coordinate 1,073,492 of JAHMML010000024.1, forward strand.
TAGTTACGTGCTTACATCGAAAACCAAATTAATGATTGAGAATTAATTTATGCTTCTCTATTATTGTAAAGAACTTTAAGAATAGAAATTTCTCAAATAATTTTAATAAGGCAGACAGTAAGCTAATCAATTTATATGATTCAGCAAATTCTGCAGATTTTCCAGGTTTCTGACAATAATAATTTATTCTACCTTCCATTGGGATAATAATTTATTTTACCTTCCATTGGGAAAAAAGCCTCATCTAAATTACAAAGTATATATAGTTTTGTGTTAGAACGTCGTGCATTGTTGTTCGATCCTTAATTGCCATTTTCGGCTTCTATTGTGCCTCTGCTAAATTCCACTCAGATCGCCTTCCGTATCGTTTTCCCTATCTCTCATGTCATTCTTAGTCTTCCTCCTTTTCCCGGAAATATCATTTCCATTCTTTGTTTCGGGATCCATTGCAATTCGTATCAGAGCTATTTCCTGTTTATATCATCCATTATCGAACCTTCTGTTCTTATCCGTTGTTTGATTTCTTCATTCCTGATCTTCTCTCTTCATGAAATTCTCATAGATTTCCGGAAATTCAATTCCATAGCTTCTAAGGCTCTCTTATTTCTTTCAATTAATCTCAGCCATGTAGCATTACACTTTCATATTCCTTACAAATTCTGACTTTCTTGTTGCCTATCAGATTTTCTGCTTCCGCTCTAATGCATAGATGCTTCGTTTTTTGGATATTTTCTGTTAGTCCATCTCTCACACTTCTTCATTAGTTTCTTTACCATATACTTCATATCTTCTATATCGTTTACCGTCTGATCATTCGCAAATTGGAATGTATATAGGCATTGTTCTTTTAGCTCTATTTCTATTCTAGCATTTCCAATTCCATAGATATAAAGCCTTAGATATATAAATCTTGAAGAGCGTTGGCAATATATAGTATCCCTGTCATAGTCCTTTTGATACTGAAATCCACTGATAAGCTGTTGTTCTGTTTTATTTTCGATCTTAAGTCTTGAGTATAAGTTTTTTATTAAAAACTTTTATTAGAAATTTATTAGACTAATACTTAATTCTTGTAGAACTTCACTATTGATACAAATCATCACAATTGGTACAATATCATATGTCTTTTGTAGATCTATAAATGTTATATGAATTTCCTGATTCTTTGCTATCTTTTTCTCCGTTACTTGTTTTAAATAAAATAAGTTGTTTATACAGGATCTTCCAGTTCTGAATTCACTCTATTCTTCCTCTTCAAGATTACTATACTCCTTCTCAATCAGACCGCTCAGAATTCTTCCGTATAGTCGACTCATTGTATTTGTCATCAAAATTCCTCGATTGTTGGAATTGTTTTGTGAATGGAGGAGATATATGTTACTTCTCATTGATCCGGTATGGATGCCCATTTAAACATTGATTGATGGTATTGCTCAACATTCGTTATAGTTTTTCAGCTCCATCTTTCAGCACATATACCCTTCGATCTACATATTCTGTCATTCCTGAGAGATATTATCGCTCTTTCCACATCCTTTATTCCAATGTTGACTTTTTCTCCTTCTATCTAAATCTGGTTATGCACTTACTTTCTATTCAGCTCTTTGCTCCATTAATAAATTCCTGTAATGGTCCATTTCTTATGTAATGTTGTCGGAATTGGCATTGTTTTCCTTTTCTGTATTTTTAATAAATTTCTATGCTTCTGTACTTCGTCTTTCTCTAATATACATATATATCTCTGTGCATTCCATATCTTATTTTTTGACATGTACGATTCTCCTGATTTCGTTTTTCTTTCTAATATATCTTCGTTCTGACTTTAAGCTTAGCCATTTTAGATATAATATTTTTTCTTCGCCAATTGATCAATTTCATCAGTCCATTATAGTTTGTTGTTCTTTTTTCTCTCTTGATTTTCTAGTGCTTCCTTTGTGGCTTCATGAATAACATATTTCCATATATGCACTCAATCCTCTCCAATTCCTCCTTTAGTTTCTCATTCAATCTTTTCTGATAGGAAATGTTTCGATTTTTTCTTCATGTTTTCTGGTCCAATTCCCGTCTTGTTTCCTAATAGACGGATATTGTATCAGCAGGTGTTTCAATTCCTTGGTGGCTGTCATAGAGAGCAGTTAGTTACAGCAGGGCTCAACTTGTTTAGATGTTTAATATGATTTTGTATGGTTTTGTATAGTTCTTTCCTGATTTCTTCCGAAACAGTTTCGTCCAGCAGGCTTTTAAGTGCTATGATAGTTCGATTTAATTTTTAATTTTCAGCTGGGTATTTATTTGCTATAGCTTACATAGTTTCCTTTTTTCTATTAGTATATGAAGTCTTTTATTGAAGAGGAGTCTTTTATTAAATAGTGGTCTACTTCTTGGTGTTATATTCCAGGCAGCCTATTGAACGACCTGGTTAAAGCTTTCAACTGCGCAAATTATATTATCGTCAGTTTTTAGAGGGATAAAATTGTCAATCATCAGTAACTATTGAAAGTAAGGCCAATTTGCTTTGGCATTGCAGAATGCCAAACTTGCTTAGTTATTATTTTACTATTTACTGTAATAATTATTGAAAAATGATTGAATGATGAAACTCTAAACAGTTCAAGATAACAGCTCAATATGGCAATAGTCTTTAAGAATGCCCTTGATAATGTTGAAGTCCAGAAGATCAGGGATCTTTTTATTGTCAGATAGCCAGTAGGTGAATTCCCCTATTGATATAGTTGTCAACTTCATACTCTCAATCGCTTTGAAGAGTTCCCGTCCTTTGAGTAGGATCAGTATTATGTATTCTCATTACATATGTTTAGCATTATAATTTGCAGCGATAAATCGATTGCCTAGGATTTTAAAAAAAGTTATATATTGTTCATTTTTTATAGCATGGTGATGAGTATACGACAGAAAAAATATTTCCATTTCAGCGCTAATAGTTTATTCCATCACGACTAATGGTCTGCAAATATTCTTTTTGGTATTTGTCTATTTCATGATATCCATTACTGCTTTTTATGATAAGAGCAGTTCCTCCATGTGCTTTATCATTAGAGTGCACTGCGTGATATAAAGCGTATGCAAGAATTGGGAAATGGCTCTTGTTAGTAAAATGTATTACAAAAACAAGTAATATATCCATGTTTTATCTGAAAATAAAGGTTTTGAGTTCTTGCGAATGCTTAGCCAACCTATTAGACATTCCAAGTTACTAATTTAAGTGTCCTATCCATCATGTTGATGACAAGAGTTATTAGAATGTATAATATTAAGTATTTTTTCCATGAATTCTTTCATCATATATTTGTATATCGTTTGTTTCATATTGTTTTGAATTTGGAGATATTATTTGGAGATTCTGGATAGTTTGATTATTTGGATATTAGTTTAATATGTAAATTATCTACTATCAATTCTTGCAACTGAAGCGTAGGATCTTTCTGATCGAGCGAGTCTAGCTTGTATGGTTGCAGTTTAGTTTATGTTTCTGATTTAGATATTATTACTTTTCTCCATAATGCAAGGAAATAACTTCTTTGTAGATTTTTATAGACCGTACAATCTTTACAGTTGGTTGGATGGTTGGCTTCATATAGTATATATTTAACATCCTTAGATCTTCCTTTGCGTAGGCAATTAGAAATTGAGTGATCTTCTGCGCATTTGATGCATTTCGCTTTACGAAAACAAAAACTTCTTGTATGGCTATATCGCAGGCAATTAATACATTGAGGGATTTTTCGTTTTGAATGTGGTAGCTCAAATTTTATTTTGTGTTAAAGAAGTGATTTAATTTCGTAGATGTCTTTATTGTTGTTCTTGAGTTTCAACATAGAAGCTCAATATAGAATATGGGAAGAATCTTTCTAGTGCTTTATTTCTTGATATTCCATAAATTAATAACTATATGTTTATGATTTTCAATTTCTTTTCTGATGTCATTTATATTCGATGATGAATGCATATATTTAAGGACAACTTTAAAGCTACTTTCTTGTTTTGATTTATATGTGTAAAATTCCATATCCTTACTTTTAAGCTCTTTCATTATATTGATATAAGAAGTGTGAGCCGTAATCAAAAAATTTTTGGGCTGGATTTTAACTTGCTTATTGTTTATTTAATTAATAATTTTGATTTCATAATCATCTATGGTGACTTTTTTTAGCAGTTGCATTGGAAAGCAACTGTATATTAGCAGTATGTTAACTCTAGCAACAAAGATGACGGAGGAGATTTGACTGTTTTTTTCTTTTTCGTTATTATTTATATTATTAAGTACCTCTTCGATCAAAGCTGTTAGATATAGGCAAAGGTTTGCTTAACGAATAGATGTTGATGTTCATTTTAGATTGTTTACAAGACATTATCTATTCAAGGCTGTTCCGATTTCTCTTTCTATTACTGACTATCTTCTACAAATTTTCCTCATTTATTTTCTGAATATTGTATGGAATTTGTATTAGAAGGTTAGTATCTTTCGTGCCATTCATAAAATTTTGTTCAGTAGTTAATTTGCATGAAGAATGTGATTTTGTTTTGGTATTAGTAAAGCTTTGATGCAAGTTTGTTATATCATGAGTTTCTTAAGTACATCCTTATTATGTTGCTTTTCTTGTCTATGTAGAATAGTTTGTATTTTATTAGGGATAATGGATTTCGATTGTGTATTGGTTTCGCAGATAGTTTCATTCTCTAATACTCCCATATTTGTTTCGCATCCCGTGAACATGGAATTACTATCCTACTGCAGTATTTTGATCTTGATTTCTGCCTGTCTCTATATGTTTTATAGGAGCTTTTTATTTGGTGTTTTAGCTTCATATTCATATACTAAGATGCCAGTAGTATGGTATCTCAACTCCGCTGAAGACATTGGACAATCGCTTATTGGCCGTCGAAGGGAGCCCGTTTGCACACATCGACAAGTACTGGGTATTCGATCCCTTGCATAATTTTTCCATATTAAACTCCATATTCCATAACATTGAGAAATTATCATTTAGTTCCCGGATGCTATTTTATTTTATCTATTATCTTCGCATAGTTAGTGTAGGCTTTCCTCCACCCATCATCCAGCAAACGCGTCTTTTAGGAATTGACCTTTCCCGAGGATTACGTTATTTAGTGCACTTTTGAAAATTAAGTTGAGAATTAAGTTTTCGTCAAAGCATCTTCTTTCATCGGAATCATAAGTATATGAATTGCTTCACAAAAACTACTAAACTAAAGGCAAGGATAATAAGATTTATTATTTGTATTCTATTCAAGTTATTAAATAATTTGGACAAATGGAGAATTAGCAGACTAGCAAAAATTTTGATGAAATGAAGATCGCAGATAGATAATAAAATACTATATAGATCTAGTGTTCATAAAAAATTAAATATTTAATCATACGAGAAAAATCGTGATTAGATAATTCCATTATACTATTTATTTAATCATAATATAATAGATATTCTTTTAAAAAAAATTAACTGTTTCTAATACTTTTACATCTATTTTAATCAGTTTATCAATCAACAAACTATAAATAGTTAGATCTAATATTTAATAGAATTTGTTATCAATCATTTTATACTAGCTAGCACTTTTATATTAAATAGCATTCTTATATTGTAAAAGCGAATATTACAATAATATGTCATCAAGTGCTAATAGAATCATACTTTTCAATCGTATAGTTTGGAGGAAAACTTATCGGATCTTGCGAATAAAATATATACTATATATAGTATAATAAAATTAAATACTACCATCTATGAAGTAACTTTTTCCAAATCATCTGATATTTAATCAATTTAATTGAAAAATGCAAAGAACTTCTTTTTATAACGGCGAATATATATATGTAATTTCGTATATGTCAATAATTTGCTATTCAAGGCTTTAATGAGCTCATTACAAAAGTGTTGCATATTTTAATATCTAGATGTTTGGAATTATAAAAGTAGATCTTTAATAAGTCTCAAATATATAGCTCTAAACTATTGGGAGGTCTGATGATGCTCAGCAATTTATAAACTTGATGAAATTGAGAAATTAATATATTATATTAATTTCGGATTAAGTTCAAATCAACTGAATTAATAATAAAATGTTCTGTATCGTCGTTAATAGAAAGAGTCTTATAGAATTTTATAAGTATTAAACTTAGGAGATAATCATAATTTTTAATATTTATTTGATTGGAAAAGTATTTATATCAGTTTACTTTAATTTTTCTTACAACATCTATTAATTTATTTAGATTTTAAATATTAACGATAATAAATCTAGTAATAGTAGAATAATATTTCATGAACAATTCATATTGATAAAGATGTTTATAACCAGATGTTGACAAAAATTAAATGAAGTAGTTTAGTATTTTAATCTGTTCTACTATTAAAATTTTACATAATTTAAATTTAAATTAAGCTAGATGGCTTTTTATCTATACAGTTTAATATATTTGTTATATTATTTGTCCTTTTTTGGAACAAATATATTTGTACAAATATATTATTTAATATTAAATGACTTTATATTTCTAATATTTTAAGATACTTTAATGAATAATTCAATTTAAAGGGATAAAATAAATTTAATTATTTTGGTACATTAGTACAATAAATTTAGAATTTAATAATATATTTAATAATAACGTATATTTTTATTTAATAATATATTTTTATAATGAAAATTTTTATAATGTTTAAATAATAATTGTAAATTTTATTTATGTAAATATAATATAAATTTAAATATAATATAAATATAATATGTATTACAATTTATAAATTATAAATTTATATGAGAATGGATTTATTGGGATAGATTTGTTATAATTGTATTTATTGTTATGTCTCGGCTATCACGATTGTTAATATCCAAACTAGAAGCAACCGATCATGAGATGTAACCGATCTTTCGAATGTTAACGAATTGTGTGATTCTATCCGAGAATAATCCGCAATTACAGATATTTTGCGATGGAAGATAAAGCAAATTTTTATGTTGTATTCATCATAAGTCAATAGCTCATCATGTAGATTATCGTTAGGATGCTGATTCGGTTTTGATAGTGATTAATTTATCGTAGTATAAAATTTATTATTAACGATCACGAAAATACTCGAGATGATTACTCGGTAATTACCGAAAAAACAATTCAGGCAAATTATATTAACAAAACAAATATATTCTACTATAATCGTACAATGATGATATAAACTGATCTCATGGATAAGAAGACATTGACTAAAAGAATTCAGAAAAGATACAAGACAGTGAGAACTAAAAAATGAGAGTACGAGTAAATAAGCGAATTCTAAGTGAATATTGAAGCGAATACTGAGCAACTGACAAATGATAACTCGGCAAACGCCAGAAGGGAATAACCGCATGATATATTAATTATATAATATTACATTATTTTCGCGCGCGCATATGTACGTGTGTGTAAAACACGTAAGTATTACTCGCAAAGTAACAACTACTGGTTACTATTTCTATTTATATTCCTTGTATTACATCGTAACTATCAGGCGAGTATATGTTATATAGTATATTGTTATATGATATATTCATATCATAAATATTTTATCTCAATATTCAATGGTCAATGCAGATAAAATGATATCGTTCACATCGACATGATCATCAAATAGCTCTTGTCCACAATAACATAACTTTGTCCATGTTTTGATATTGATAACTAATAAAACAGATTGTCAAAATAAGGAGATTATTCGTTATGCATTATTATAAGACATTATTATCTTCTCTCTTTCTCGACATTAGAAATGCATCATTAAATTAAGTTATAACATATAATATAAGTTATAATATATAATATATATGTAAAACGTTGAATAGAATATTGGTTTTGGAGATTTCTTTTTATTTCATTTACGCATAATGAATGATGCAAAAGTTATTATCACAAAAATGATGATTGAAATTAATATTTATATTTTAATTCCTATTAATAACTTTTAAAAAAATATTATGATCATAATAATTTATTAAATTTTTTTATATTGGAATCAATTATCAGAAAATTATATAATAATTGTACATAAAAATGTATCAATTAAAAATATTAATTAATATCAGTAACGAACATAATTATTATCTATTTAATATTTTCATAAACAGATGTTATATTAATAAAAACAAACAAATTTAATTTATTTGATCTTTCAATAACAAAAATATTAACAAAGATAAAGAACTTATTATATTAAGAGAATTAAAAAGAAACAATAATATAAGATCATGAATACTATATATCACCAGGAATGTGCGTTGAAAAAGCACATTATACAAGTATTTGCAGAGAAGGAACATTTATTTGGATTGAAGCTGACATGCAAATTAAAAAAAGACAATGGTCTAGAAAGGCTAAAGATAACTATACGGTATTTTTTGTAGAAAGTAGATGAATATTGCTGATATACAAAAAAATATATTGCATAATTTAGAAACAGATAATTAATTACATTGTTAATTACATCGAATATATTAATTGATGATTTCATACTGTTGTTTATGGCAAATATGTTACAGACTAGTATAAGATTTATTCTCAATTAAATGAATAATATTTAATAATGCTATATATTTCTATTTCATTTCATTAAAAATTTAATAAAATAGCGACATCTTTAAAAATAGATAGTTTCTATCTCTATATTTTCAAGTATTTTTTGAAAACAAAAATATTTTAATATTCTAGTACATCAAAAATAAAATATGGCATTATTTATTTCTTGCTTTAATTTTATTTTGTATGATTTAAGTAACTAGGTATTTATATACATAATAAATAAGAAACAATGATTTTTCAATAATGAGTAAATATTCATAGATTTCTTTTTCAAAAAGTAAAAAAATTATAATTTTTTAGATTGATATCTTCATAATTTCTTCATAAAAATTTTTATTAAGCTTACTTACATATCTTTTCAATGAATTTTATGATATTTTTAATGACAAAGTAAGAAATTAGAGATATATATTGCAAAACAATTGTATTTTCATAATGTAATATTTCTTATAAAAAATAGAAAAAAAAATCGTAGCATTTTTACATTTTTACGATAAGAATGAGATATTTTGCGTTCGTTTCATAAAAATATTTTGTATATGTACGCTAGAAAAGATATAATAATTATAAAAACTTATTTTTAAAAAAAAGGGATATGAAAAAGATGCTAAGTATACACTGCGTATGTACATGTGTAGAGGAAATACTTTCTCTGTATGTATTATAAAATCAATTTTCATATAAAATTTTTATATAAAAATTTTTATATAAAATTTAAATATAAAGCTAAGTACAAAAATAATATTAGAATAATATTACTAAATAAAGTAAATATAAAAATAACGCCTACAAAAGTTGTGATATCAGAAAATATCGATACGAGAAAAATGTAGAAAAAAATATTTCATTATATTATTCGTATATATTCTAGAAAAAATTGGTAAAAGGTATGTATAATAAATATAAAAAGATAATGTATATTAATATAGGTAAATGCTATTGCTATTAAAAATTATGATATTAGAAAATATCGCCATACAAAAGAAAAATATAGAGGAGCATGTTTCATATGTTTAACATTACAATGTTTTATATTCATTATATCTATTAATTATAAAAATCTGTTATTCTATTAATTATAAATTAATTATAAAAATCTATTAATTATAAAAAAATCAAAATAATATAAGAGTAATATAATTGTTCAGACATTAAATATTCGGAAAGTAATTTATACATATACGCTATTGATTGACAAATCAATTTTTTAATCAAGAAAAACTAAAAAAGTTATTGAATTACTTATGTAGATTGAATACTATTTTATTCGTTGATAATAAATCAACATTATTATTTTTCATCTAATTAATATTTAATGCTAAATTTTTAGCATTTAAAATTTTAAGCTAAATTTTTTAGGATTTAAAAAAATGGTATATATACACATATCATGTGCATAATATATAAATTACTTTTGTGTTTTGCTTTCTTTTATAACATTATGCATATTGTATTTATAGCCATATGAAACCAACACTCTATAGGGAGCATGTACTTGGCGCCTTTTTTGTATTTGCGATAAATCATAATATATGAAAAAGATAAAGAATGTATTATTCAAATGTTTTTTATTTCACAACTTCATATCCAGTTTGATGATATACATTCTACGTTATAAATTTAAAAAATTCACAAATCACAAAATTGGCTATGTCGATAATGTTGATTTGTCAATTTAATCCTCTTTAAATAATGATGTTTTTCATTGATGTTCAAGCTTAGGTCATTTCAGAATCCTTATTAAAGAAATAAAGACGCAATTATTGATAGCTCTTGTCCTATTATGTTGTGTTTGCGCGACAAGGAGCTCACGTGGTACGCGGATCTATTAATTTTAGCTTCATGTGTTTATTGTATGAGGTCCCCAACATCAATTTGATGATCACTCAGCATTGTATACTCCCTTGAGAATTTTTATGCATGCCATTTACAATGCAGGAACATTCGAAATGTTCCTCTTCGCAGTATTGTTTGTCTTGTATACGATATTTTAATTTTTCATTGCGCAGTTAGATACAATTTCTGGATATGGCTGATTCTACCTATGAGTAATCTAATGTTATTTGTGAACAATCCATGAGTGAACTTAAGTAAGTGACAAGATAAGCTTATTTATTATAATTTGTTTTCATTCAATCTTTTAACATTTGCATCTTATAATATATATCTGTATCTACATATAATTCTTAGTATAATTACGTGATATCAATTCCCTTAACATGCAATGTTATTCGCGAGATATTATAACAACTCATATTTTTAATTCAGTTTTGCACTTATTCAAGATATTCAGAATTTATATGATATTCAATCTATACTTTATTTAAGAAAATATCAAAGTTGTGTTATCATTTCATATCATGCCTTTTTATTCATCGTATCAGAGACATGTTTTGATAGAATATGTTTTATATCATTCTATATCTCTAAAATTAAAATAAACTAGATGTGCTTATTCAATAACTGAATTTTTATATGAATAAATATTAATTTATTATATTTATATTAATAAAAAAAACAGACAAGATTAAAATAGCTTTATAATAATCTGATTAATATCTTAATTATGTCATTAATCTCATCATTTAAATATTTTGTAATATTCAAGAAACTGTCTAAACAAATGGACATGTGCTAGACTTTTCATAATAACATCATAATTCTTTATATGAGCATCTTCTTTATATCACCATATGAATAAAACTGATAGCAAATCATTTTATGCTATCATTTGGTGTTAGTTCAAATGCTTACTATGACGAGCTTAAAAGTTGGTAAGATTTATATTCAGATGAATAAACATCTTAAAACTGGAATAAAATGTCACATAATAAGAACTTTCGGATGGATGAAAGAGATGATACTATAAATCATCAAGAATCAAATATCAAGTATAAGCTATCCAAATTCAAGAATAATTATATATGCACCATGTATAATATATGAACAAATACATACTTGTTTGAACATATTCGAACGAAGAACAAAAATATGCATTTCATGTAATACATACTTCGAAAAATGAATTGAAACAAGTATCAGTTTTATAAAATCCTATTTTATCGGATATATGTCCAAACAGAAAAGTGCCTTTCTAAATTATATCAAGTATCTAAAATACATGAAACTCTTCGATTAAGAAATTTGTTCTAAAGAATATGAACAAGAAAGGCTATTCATGTCCATAATATTCCTCTATATATTGGTGACGATGTATGAACTGAGACAATTTTATGGCTGTGATAGAAGAACATATGATGAAAGAAATTTTTCAATACTATGAAAAAAATTTTATGAAATCATATATCACAGAACATTCAAACATTTTTGTATATTCTGGCAGCATACAGAATGGAATATCTTTGTAGATATAAGGATAAGAAGCATGCCAATTTAATAATTTCTTAAATATCGTATTTGATTCAAATAATATCATTTAGATTTAGTTTTTCTATACTTGTCTCTATTTATTAAATAATTCCTGTAGTTTTTCAACTAATAAGCTTATTATTTCTTTAACTTGATATCTCGATATCATGATATCGACTCCTGCGATAGAAGTTTTGTTCATAATTGCATTTATTAATGTGATATTGAAATTAATACAATAATTTGGAACTTCTCAGTATTCACAGTGACTTTACATTGAGTACTGATTAATATCTTAATTATGTCATTAATCTCATCATTTAAATATTTTGTAATATTCAAGAAAGTGTCATTAGCATGCTCTTTAAAAAAAAGGCAATGGAAAATATCATTTTATTCATTGACTTTGTATTGATCAAATATAAATACAAAAAAAAATCTGTTATTCTATTATATATCTGTTATATATTATATATTATATATTATATCTCCGTTGCGCGAATAATATGAGAAAAGATAAGTTTTCTAAGATCATATGAGCATATCATGCTAAATATCTATAAGATGCTGGCTTTATGAATGAGAAGTACCTATATGATATTGAATATTGAATAATTATAAATGATAGCTTCTTTTTTATTTTCTCTTCGTGTTCTTTTAGCTGATTTTTAAAAGGATATTACGAGGATACGATGTATTTAAAAGAAGTGAATCATGGAACTATCAAAATACATAATATTGTGCAAATAGTTTATCGATATCTAAGATATGCAAAATATTGACAAACATATTGTAGTTGAAAGATTTTGAATATTTGACAAATTTTTTATAATTGAATTATTTCAATTCAATACTTGATATTCAATGCTTAAATAAATGTATATCAATTGATAATTCATGTATGTATGTATGAAAAAAATGAATTTAGTATTCGTCATAATTTCCATAAAAAATATAATATAGATAAAGAGCAATTCTTTTTTATATAAACCTTATACATTGAATAAATATATCATTTATTTTTTATTTGAAAACATTTCTTTGTTTTCTCCATTACTGGCTTATTAGTAATATATATTTTTATTATATGTTCTAATAATATGTAATAATATTTCAATAATACAAGTAATTTTAATCTATGATTAGTATAATGACTTTTGAAAATTGAAATAAAACAGTTTTGTTATAAAAGTTTCATTTTTATTACACATGCAACACTCATTATACAGCACTTGTCAATAGAATCTCTTCTAGAATTGGAATTACTTCTTCCAAACATCAACTGGAAATTTCTGATAATTTCCTTCAAGGTAAATATGAACATATATGACAATCAACGTTAATTAATTGATCTATGATATAAATATTTATAACGAATTTATTAAATGAATTTATAATGAATCATTCTAAATTTATTATATCTATTTTCTGTATTCGTCATTTATATTAATTTCATTAACTTTTGACGAACCAATGTAAATTTTTTTTAAAATTACAAGCTTAATCTCATTTTTTAATATATCATTGTAATATTAACTATTAATAGTATGCTATTTTTCTAGATAATCGCAAAAGGGTGGAGTTTTAATGTCTCACAAAATTGAAATCTCAATTAGTGCTAAATATTATTCATTAACAACCTTTGTTCAATTAAAGAAATAGTAAAAGAAATTAAATTTGTAATCATAAAAATATATATGATACGTGCAATTTTTTTATTTCATCATTCTGGAATACATTTCAGACCTTTATATCTTTATATCTTTTGAAAATAAAAATCTTATTATTGAATACTATTTTCCGAAATATACTTTTAAGAGGATTGTGATATATTTTTTTAGACTAATGATAAAATAAATGACAGAAATTATATTGACAAGGATATTGATCAAATAGTTATTTTAAATGATAAGGAGCATTTAATAATTTCTTAAATATCGTATTTGATTCAAATAATATCATTTAGATAGTTTTTCTATACTTACTTGTCTCTATTTATTAAATAATTCCTGTAGTTTTTCAACTAATAAGCTTATTATTTCTTTAACTTTTTTCTTAAAAAAAAGTTTTATTTTTCTGACATTAAATTTCTCGTCTGTTAATAAATTATTAAAATGAAAATTAATATAAGAAAATCAGAAATATTGTATATATTTACTTTCTCTTTGATACAAATTGATACAATTTATTTCAATATTGTGTGAATACATGTATCAAAGTGATATTTTATAATTATATTTGCTTTTATCATCATATATGTTCATTTAAGTTACTGTTTTTTCTATTTTAGCTGTTATCATTTTGTTATGTAATCATATATATAATAATATAAATAGAATCGTTCTGTGTCAATATTTTTAATATAATCCTCAGTTTGAATATTAAATAAATATTAAAATTTGAATACTTTTATTGAATTAGAGATGGAATAAATATTATATAGCAATTTAAACAGATTGCTACTGAATAATCATAACATTTGTTTGGAATAAATGTAATCGTTCTTAGTTAAGATTAAATTATTTCCATTTGCAGGTTTAAAATCACATTTTATTCATCTTTAACGTAATCCATCTTTGATGTTAGTAAAAAAATTATAATAATCATTATACTATAAAACAAGTAATATAAAATGTTTCAAGAAAATACAGATACAAATGTATTTAGAATTATGTAATAGAATTTAACATCTGGAATGTAATTAAATTAATAAATTGGATTGAGAAAATAGTCATAATAAAATACTCATTATGATACAAATGTTGTTAACGTACATATTATCATATATATGACACTCACGTACATATTATTTACTTTTCATGTGAAATGTTTCGTACATAATTTCTTATATTCACATGTTATGATGCATATCACTATATGCATATCATATCACTATATGATATAATATAATAAATATATAGCAATAAATGGAAACAAAGAACAAATATAAATAAATAAAAGCAGATTAAAAGGCATCTAAATCATAATGATGAATTATCGAATAAAATTTAATTGCAATAAAATTTAAATGCAATAAAATGTAATTCATGCTACAAAGGTTAAAAAGATAGAAATATATAACTGTAATATTTATTTTTCATTATTAAAAGAAGTTATATGCACATTTTATACCAAGTTATATTGTATATGGCAATCATATTGTAAATTAGACAAATTAGTACATGCAACAAAAAATTATGCTACTGAAAATAGCTCTGTGTCTATTATATATGTGTATGCATATATTATGATATTACTAAGAGGATACTAAAGATAACAACTTTTTTGGATTACTCATCTAAGAATTGATTTTTAATGGTATCTCAACTCAATATTCGATACACCTAAACGATATATCTGCACTTGATAATTTTATTAGTCAATTAATTAATTGCTTCCCATTTAAAAAAATATTATAATCTTGAGATTTCTATCTTACAATTTTTATTGTAGGATATATCATATCTATTTTTATTCTTAGTGATTTTGGGATACTATGAGATCTCGAATCGAAAAATGTTGCGTCTTGTTTTGATAAAACTTCAGTTTTTTGATACCGTAAGTATCCACGATATTAAGAAGATTGCGATTGTATTTCTATGAAAATTATGAATTTTATTATGCATTGTCCAAAAATCAATAAATGAATGATTCCTCATTTAGGAAATTTAAAGAGAAATTTTCACAAATAAAATTTCACAATTCTCTCCCTTCTATATGCGATTAATTTATCATGCTTTAAACTATATCTTAACTATATCTAACTATATACTTTAAAGTATATCTTATATTGCATAGATTAATGTAAGATGCAACGAATTTCTGATTTAGAGATATCAATAGAAAGAGATGTAAAATATTCTCAAATATTAATTTTAATTGTGCATCTGTGATGCGTGCATGTAAGAGAGAAAAAGAGAGAGAGAGAGGAATATACGAGAAACGAAAAATCTAAATCTATCCCAAAATGAAAGAAATCCGAGACTTGATTCCATTTTGAGAATTGGAAAATAAAATAAGCAAAGTTCTAAAGTCGATTTGAAATAATGTATTATTACTTTGTTGCAAAGTATATCATATATATACTTTGAATGTATGAATATCTATTTATAATGGATGAATTGTGCATGTCATTACACGCTGATATGCTGTTATTTCTAGAAAATTATTCACAATTTTGAAATATATCTTTTAAATATATAGTCTGTGAAAAATGTAGTAAATGAAAGTACGGTATTTTTTTTTGTGATAGAAGAATAGTAAAAGTAACATATGACATATACTGATACATATAAGTCTATTACTTGTTTTTATAACATTATTTTTGAAAGTTTTTCAAATATTAGCATGTTACCAAATTATAAATTCTGTTAAGTCATTTTCGAAGTACATTTTAATTATTAATAAAAATTAATAAAATATAAAAAAAGAATTTATATATATATTTTTTTACGGCTCTATAAATTAGGATACAATGGAGTAATTAAAGTACAATTACTGTCTGCATAAGATTCCAGGCATATGAGATAAATAAAGACAACGTGCTATGATCTTTATTTTTAAATAGAAAAATAAAATATTTTTTACCAAAAATAAATCTTCTGTTTCGTGTTGATTTACGCGTAACAGATATCATACACAATATATAAAAATGTTTATACCCTCAATACAACACGAGCTTTTCAACTATATTGCATCAATATTTCCGTATTTAAAATTGCAATGTAATATTATACAATGTAATATTATTAACATAAATTATATGTAATGTCCCTATGTGTAAAAGTCCCTATATTAAATAATATGTTATATTATTTAATATTAGAATTTTATAATTTATATATTTATATACATACTACGTATATTTATAAAAATATATCTGTGTCAATCAAATGAAATTATTGTACTATTTTATATACACCGTTAATAATACGCGCTTGCGCACTTATGTAGTATATGCATATAAATATTACAACTACATATGATATATACACTTTTATATAGTATTTTTAAAAAATTGAAAATAAAAAATTGAAAAAGGATTAAAGAAAAGATATAATAAAAATTAAAAGGGAAATAGGTAGGTATAAATAGATATAGAAGTAGATAAGTAATTTATAATCTTTTTATCAGATTTCTTTATTTTATAGTTTGAATTCTAGTATTTATATTATAATATATGTTTATACATAAAATTCAGTAGTTTATATAATAGCAATAATAAGAATAAATATAATTAAATAAATATAAAAAAACAATAAAAATCTTTATGTTAATATTTACAAGAAAAAAGTAATATAAGGAAATATAATACAAAAAAAGATAAAACGATTTTAGATTTACACTTATAAACTATACTTTATTTCCTTAATTGCTGCTTTCTATGAACCTATAGATAAACACAAGTGTACCAAAGCTTTCAAACCTAAAGCTGATTTTTTATGATTTTTAACTTTTTTATTTTTGTACATTTGTAAATACATGTAGAATGAAAAATGTTAATTATAATAATAATTATTATTTTAAAATATATTTTTCCTCACTTCAGTTTGTAAAAATGTATATAAAGGTATAAATAATATCATTGTTTTATTAATTTTTTACATAACATATAATTTTATTTTATATAAAGTTAATAAAAAATTTTTATATATATACATATACAAATTAATTATATAATTAATATATACAAATATAGATATAATTCATAAATAATATACATGGAATGTATTTATTTCTGCTGAAAAATAACTTGATAAGTCTTTAATGTACAGATATATATATATATATATATATATATATATATAATCTTTAGATTATTTTATATATATATATATGTATGTATGTATATATATCAAACAATAATTTATAGATACATAGTTGTTTGCATTTATTAATAAAAATGCAATCATTATGCGAAGCAAATGTTGATCAGAGAGTAAATTAATTGAAATTTAATTTCGTAATTTTCCTTTTATAAATATAAATATAAATATAAAGATATAGATATAAATTATATGAATATTTCTACTATGCATAAATTGCAAAAAAGTATTTATAATATTATATAGCAATAAAAATAGAAAACTTTTGAATAAAGAAAAACATTGATGAAACAAAAGATTCTAAGTTTTTTTAAAAATCTATTGTAAACTACTTCTAATATAAGAAAAAAATACCATTCATTGAAATGTTATTAGTTATTTCTGAAATTATTAAAAAATATGAGTGATTATGTTTTAAACAGAAATCAATGGCTTCTTAAACTTTTAGTTATGATTTCTTACAATTCTCCTTATATATTTCGATTATAATTCTATTATAATTTCTATTATATGATTTTAATTGGTTCTTATCAATAAAGAAATCTATCAGCTATAGAAGGATTATTGTTATGAAAAGATCACAATTTCAATTCTTATTAAATACTATAAATTTTATTGTTTATGATACAAATCTATATCGCATCTCTAAGCGCATTCAAATTGGACGCCATAACGAATGAAACCAACATAGCGAATACCAGATGGCGTTGGAAACCACGATTATCGCGTTATACGTATACGATAGAGCGCCATCCTTGGCAAGGGGCAGGGCAAGGTGTCACTGACGTCATGTTCGGCAATATCCGCCGACGCTCGACTTGTCCGATCTCGCCCGAACGGGTCAATGTCTGAGGAGAAGACATCGAAAAATCCAATGGACGGTGTGGTGTTGCCGTGTTGCTGTTCAACGACGACGAAGCCGAGAAGTCGTCGCTGATTGCCGAGTATCATACAATATTATCACCGCCACATAAATCGCGATCGTACATTTTTAATCTTTTTTCATATCCACACCGTTGCATTCATCGCATCATCGTGTCAATATATCGAGGCGCTGCTGCTAGGGCTGTTTTGCGTTGGCTATCGCTGCCTAAGACCAACGGTAGAGGGAGAGGGAGAGAGAGAGAAAGAGAGCGCAAGATAGACAATGCCGATTGAATACGGGTGTTAAGCGCATCGACGGAGACGATAGCAGGAATGGTGGCGACAGCAACGGTGACAATTCTCTATCGGGAGACAAGATCGTAATAACTGCAACTATTCCTCTTGCTGTATAATTTTACTCACCGACTGACATCACAGAAGGATGCAGCAGCGCAGGTCTGTCAATCAGTGACGAGAAGTAGTCTGAGAATTATAGCCGAATAGTGACGGGAGACTCCATTGCGAAAAAGACAGGAGGACAGCAAGACAAATAAAGAGAGAGAGAGAGGAAGAGAGGAGATCGAGTAAGGCAGCGCGAGGAGTGTGTGAGAGAGGGGGGTAGAGAAGAAGGATACCGAAGAAACTGGAGGAAAGAAAAGAATATTCGTGTAACAGCGAAATGAGAAAAGGAACAATGTGATAAGATTGGAAATAAAAATCGACGCCTGCAATTTGAATCTACGGAGCAGCGCGCAGTAGCGGCACCGCTACGTGATACATCAGTGATCAACAACTAGGAGGAAACCTGAACTGAGGAAGTGAGTTCTTTGTATACGAACTGTTCCAAAAACATCGGCTATCGTTGCCGACAACGCATCCCTCGTCGCTCGCTAGCAGTGTTCCGCAGCAGCGCCTCTGCAGTTCACTGCTGCTCATTGGTTGGTGAAACCGCGCTTTGGATCTGTTCGCGATTGCCACTAGCATTATCGTGCCACCGTGACAACAGCGGCACGATCGAGAAGATAGATTATCGTCATTACCGAAAGTATACGTGTCGAGGAAAAAGGGTGGTGTCGCATAGGACGATAGAGGCAAGCAGCTGGGCGAGAAACGTGTATTCGTAGAACAGGCAGATTGCGTATTGGTCGAACGAGGCATTTGTCGCGTCAGTGGTGTCGCTACGCACGCTTTCGAGTGAAGGAGAAAATCAGTCGTGAAAAGAGTGGTGTCTTCCTCTAACGGTGCTTTTGTTACAAGTTCTGTTTCTATTAGCGATTTCTTTGCTGTTGTCTGTTCTATTAGTCGATCGAAAACCGTGGCATAACGTGAGATAGGGAACGCGCGAGAACGGTGAAGAAAGTGAGAGAGAGAGAGAGAGAGCAGGAAGAGAAGAAGAAGAAGAGAGTGAAAGAAGAGGAAGTGCGCGCGCGCGAGCGCGCGTTCGCGTGCGATGTGATAATTGCGTGTGCGTCTGTCATTGATGTGCGAAGTGGTGTTGACGACGAAGCAACGTCGACGAGCACCGAGGTTATCTTCGGACGAAGGCGGAGAAAGAGAAAGAATTCCCAGAGGTACCGATCGACTTAACCTAACAGCGACAAGAAAGGAGCTAAAAGGAAAGGCGGCGGAGACGCAGCCCTTTTCGTGTGGAGGAGTGGAGGTGGAGGCGGTCGAAACAGCTTCAGGATGAGCGGACGACCGAGGACCACCTCCTTCGCCGAGGGCAATAAACCGCCCGCGAACCCACCTCTTGGCGGCATGAAGATCAGCAGTAAGTACCATAACCTCATATAAATGTCTACCGTAACTTCTCTCTCTCTCTCTCTCTCTCTCTCTCTCTCTCTCTCTCTCCCTCTCCTTTCCTCCCTCCCCCTCTCTGTCCCTCCTTTTCTCTCTTTCCCTCTTCTACTCCTCCTCTCTCTTTTTCCTTCCTTTCCCCCACTCACTCATTTGCTCCCTACTCATTTCCCTCTCTTTCGCCTCTCCCCCCCCCCCCCCCCCCCCCCCCTCTCTCTCTCTCTATCTATCTATCTATCTATCTATCTATCTATCTATCTATCTCTATCTCTATCTCTATCTCCCTCCCCCCAATCTGCCTGCCTCCTTCCCTTTCCCCTCTCACCCACTCACTCATTCAATCACTCACTCATCTGTTCTTTTCCTTTCCTCTTTCTTTCCCTCTCACTCCATCTTCCTTTCCCCCTCCCTCCCTCCCTCCCTTCGCCTACCTTCCTTCCCTCTCTCACTCACTCATCTGTTCTTCCCTCTTTCTTCTTTCTTTCTCCTCTTTCCTCCGCTCTCTCTCTTCCCCTCCATCCCTACCTACTTACCTACCTGTCAACCTACCAACCTACCTACCTACCTACCTATCTACCTAGCTACCTAGCTACCTAACTACCTACCTACCTACCTACCTACCTACCTACCTACCTACCTACCTACCTACCTACCTACCTACCTACCTACCTACCCACCTACCTACCTACCTACCTACCTACCAACCTACCTACCTACCTACCTACCTACCTACCTACCTACCTACCTACCTACCTACCTACCTACCTACCTACCTACCT